>CAODLS011812929.1:0-16430 GCA_948243855.1 Flueggea neowawraea | reverse complement strand
CATCCTAGACAAAGATCAACAATATTTTCGAATCAAATTCAAAAAAATCATTGCCGGCTCTGATACCAATGAAGGAATCGAGTACCCGTTTAACAAATAAACAGTATAAAAAATAGGCGGTTCAAGTTACCTACCTCGATTGTAGCGGAAGCATAGCAGCAAGCAGCAGCTGCAGGACCAGGTTTTGATGTTGGTTTCACGAGCAAACCACAGTCGGATAGTCGACGAGAGTGCCCGGCTCGTTCGCAGTCTAGATGTCACGCGGATCGACACCATCGACAGACGATTCACGGTGTAAGGAGATGGAGGAAGGAAGACGGAGGGAAGGATGAGGGAGGGGAGAAACATTTTCTCCCTTCCTCCCTTTTTTTCTTTTCTTTTCTTCTCTTCTCCTTCTCTCTTTTCGTTCTTTTCTTTCTTTCTCTTCCCCACTTTCTCCACCACACTCCCTCTATTTTCCTCTACCGCCACCTATTTAGAGGCAACCAAGTGGGCCTTCATTGGGCCCATTATGGGCCTTATGGGCTCAGGGCCTAATGGGCCCAACTCAATTGGACTTATCAATTGGTCTCGGTTCACGGTCCCAGTTCACACCTTGACCGACCGGTTCGGTTCACCCGTCATGGGCGAACCGCTTTTCCAACTATATTCATAGTTGAAAATTATGCAAATAAATCCCAATTACATTTAGAATAGTCATTAGAACTTAATATTAGATTGATACAATGTTATGCGGTTAATAATTTATTTGATATATTTTCTAAAAAAGTTAAACTAATATCACACCAACATTTTATACCTATTTGAGTTCCAAAAAAATGTTAAAAAATGACCCGAATAATAAGAAAAAGAATCAAAGTGGAAAGTGTTTAACTCATTCGAATATTAAAAATTGGAAATTTTCACTCATTAGTCAATGTTCGAATAATGAAAGAAAAGAACTCTTCAAAAAAAAAATAATGAAAGAAAAGAAACTCTTCCATTGTAACACGTATAGAATTCTTATAATTGGTATAAATATAAAAAGTGGAATGATCATCTTTCATTATCATTACGACAAATTTTAATACAACAAATCGAATGCATAGGCAAGAATTACAAAAAATAGTGGCAAAAAAAAAGACTTACATAAAACAAATTCGCATGCTATCAGCTACGTTATTTGCTATTCTGGGAACCCAAGTCACCTTCAACTCTGGCATTTGTTGCTCCTCGTTTATAATATTTGTACATTAATATCAGTTCTGCAAGCATGAATGCCCTTCTCCAACTGATCTGCAAGTGCATCAACTATTTCAACGACACTATCAAACCATACATAAAATGGCCATGACTGTTCTGTGCTTTGACGCATTAATTCCACATATTTCATTATGTTAAATTCTACGTTAATAGTTTTGAGACATATTCAATTTACAAAAATCAGATAGATACTGATCACACTATTATGTTCCTCGTTTTTAGAAGTCCAGAACAATAAATTAAATTTGCTAAGGGAACTGGATTGTAGCATATAAAATAAGAATCTAAGAAACTAATCGGTTCATGACCCGTAGCAGCTATATATTCATCGCATAACCAAATTGCAGAATTTCTCCAACTTACTAAAACAGAATAAAAACTATAAAAATCTTACTGGTATACAATATTACAAACTTATAAGCATTTGACAAAGTAAGGAAACTTTAATTCAAGCATAAAAAATAGTGTAGAATTTCAAATATTAACCACAACTTTTTATTCCATTAGACCCGGGTCTTACACAGACCAAAACCGAAAGAATATCTTAGCAAAAAGTGAATCTGTTCAATAATTAAAACACAATCGCAAGTTCAGCCGGAATTGTCGGGTCCTGCAACTAAGTAAAGCATAATCGCAAGTATATTTGCTTGAAGAAGAGTCTCGTAATTAAAATAACCAATGGAGACTCATATTCCAAAAAATAGAATCGCCAAACTGAAATTAGAATTCTTTCTCCGTTATCAGACTCCAACAAATTTAACAAATCTAGTAGAGCAACAAAATTGAAGGTAGAAAAACTCTATAATTCAAGTGGCAATTTCTAATGCTATAGTTTCCAATCACAACATTCAGAAGAAGGTAGAAAAACTCTGGTCTTACCTGGCCACATGTGCGAAGATGCAGATCAGAGGGTCAACATCAAATGAGAGGGAAAGACCTCGAAAAAAAAGAAAAAGAAAAGGTAAGTATCGGGTTCAGCTGATGTGGTTTCTTTAGTTAATTCTCATGAGGCATTTAATCAAATATGTTGCAGGCAATGCTGACCATGTTAACACAATTCGGAAACGAATTACATTCTTTAAAAAATTATATTAAATTAAGAAAAAGGGAGAAAGAGACGAACCTGCCCGTCGGAAGGTAAAGAGAAGCAAAGCAGAGTTGTTGATAACAGTTTTCTTCCGCTGTAAAATTCGTCTTAAATCAAATCTAGAAGAAGAGAAGCGTTGGAATAAAGAGAAGGCTTAGGACGGTGAAGAGAGGCACAACAAAGACAAAAGCCCAAACGACAAAGAAGAAATTGAAAAAGAAAGAGAACGGTTTGAATGGTGAAGAAAAGAAGATGGACGACAAAAGCGAATGGTGAAGAGAAGAAGAAGCACATACAAAAGCGGACTAATTAGGGTTTTTTGACAAAAATCATGTTTTCAAATTATTTCATTCTGGACAGGTGTCATTCAATGGTAACACCAAATATCAAAAAAAGTTGGTGTTAGTGTATTCGGGATTTAAGATTAAGAGCTTATAGGAGTCCATTAATACTGAAATCAATTATAGTATTAAAAGATTAAGAGCTTCATTTTGAATGTAGTAAATGACTTATGGAAAAAATATTATTATTGTCTTTATAGAAGGTTAGGGTTAGTTGAATTAGCAAGTATAAAATAACAAAACAACAATATAAATATGACTATTGAAAAAAAAAAGACGATTATTGAAGGATTGGACTAAGTGTCTTTCAGCCCTTGAATTCGGGAAACATAAAATCTGATCATCTTTAATTTTTTTGAAGGTTGAAGTGTAATAGTGTTGGATAGTTTTGGGCTCTTAAAGTAAGATTTGATTAAGAGGAAGGTTTAATTAGTTAGGCTTTCTTTGCAATTTGGACTTATTTCAAACAAATTTATGGTATATTTTTGAACTTCAACACTACATTTCATTAAGTTATTTTATTTAAGTTTGGTATCCTTCAATGTTGCGCAATTTAAGTTTAACAACAGGTACACTTAAAATGACTTATCAAAAAATATATATTTAAAATTATTAGCTTAAAAATTATATAGAATTTCCTTTTTCTTTTTCTTTTTTTTTTTCATTCGGTCTATGGAGTACTTGCATTTTTTTTCTTCAAAAAACATGACTTTGTATGTTATTCAATGACGAGGAGTTTACTGGAAAATTACCATCTTCAAATTAAAAGACTTTCGTAAATTAATCAAATAAGAATGTATTTTGAGTTGTACAATACTATTTTGAACGACTAAACCAGCATGCTATAAGAATCTATTAATTTGGTTTATGGCCACACAGGATTCTTAAATAAAATACCATAAAATTGTTTTTTTACCAAGTTCTTAAAATTTCTCCATTTATTTCTTAAAAAAGAGATATATTCACAACACGTGTTTTTTAGATTATGGATCTATCCTTCTCTCTCTCTCTCTCTTTTCAAACACACACCACAATCCAGACTATTTTAAGTCAATTTAGATGTTAGCCTTGTGAATGCCGCCTAGAATAGGAAAGAATCACTTTCCAAAACCCTAAATCTCTTCTACCCTTTATCCGGAAGAGAAAAAAAATAATCTTTTCATATCTGAATACAATGAGAGTGTCAAGGAAAATCGTTAATTGAAGAATGCGGAATATCGTTAATTGAAGAATGCGGAATAAACAAATAGTAATCACACAAGAACACAAGATTTACATGATTCGATCAATAACCGATCTACGTTTACTAGCAGAGCACAAATATTCTATTATTCAGAATTACAACTGGCCAAAAGATGTCAAGATTGTTTCCAACCCTCCTATTTATAGTTTACAATGAAAACCTAGACAAAATATGCCACCCAAAACCCTAACACACGTATTAGAACCCGTTCCTAAGCAGGAATTATGTCCAGAATAGGTTACACCGACAATCTGGGTAAGACACAGACACGAGAACTCAACCGTGTGTCGAGCATTTTATTACACGGTATAGGACACGGCCGTCTTTCAGACCGTGTCCTGTACTGTCTCGCCAGAACACCTCCGTTTTGTATTCAATTCGTCCCATTTCGATTTTGGTTCATCAACTATCAATCATGACTTTCATCTTAACCAAGAAAATCGACTTCAATATTAACAGTTTGTTTTAAAATGGATGCTTCTCAATTTAACGACGTCATTTTAGTCCTAGGATTTAAAAAAAAAATTATATCTGGAGCTTAAAATGATGTTGTTTCAGGCCCCAAATTTCAAAAAAAAAATTGAAACAGGGATCTTCTTCAACCTCAGGTTCAGCTACCATTAGAGGGGGTCCTTCAAGAAATTGCCGGTAGGACGCTATACTATACATATGGGGTTACCAGACCACCCAGGACCGCCCCTCCGTCTGTCTCTAAGAGCGAAAATGAAAGAATTAATTGCAAAGATATCGAATAGATGTAGGCTAGTACTAATATCACTTTTACGCTCCATATATATCTATCTATTTTGTTCTAATGTCAATACATGGGTATGGTTATCTTGTGTAATCAATCAAATTTCCATACGTTGCTAATACATTTCGATGATACAATCAAGTCAACAGGCTGAATCAATATGTAGTTTGCACCTTTTTTGATGTCAAGATTCACTAATCAAACTTCAAGGTTCCACATCCACACTATTTTTAAAATTCTACAGACATTTCCTTTCATTCACTATTTTGACATGTCAGCATACTCCACTTCCTTTTTATATTTTACACCAAATAGTGAAAGTCAAGTTCAGAGGTACCACTTTTTGCTGCTATCTATACCACCTATATTCCTTCTTTGATCTTATTCGTTCCCTTTGTTACTTTTATTTAATCCAACCGTTCCTTGAAAGACACCAAAACACATAACCGGTAAGAATGATCCTCAAATATAAATCTCAAATCTTCAATTCATCAAATTAAAATCTATATATTGACCCATCAAAGATAATTGAAATCATTTGCACATCAAAATTCACCTCATAATACTTCGAGTAAATCTGTATCTCTAAATTTCACTGATCAATTTTTTTTATAATTAATTCTAGTAATCCAGCAATTTGTAGCTTATTTAAATCATAGTTCTCTTAATCGGTCCATTATCGCAACTGATTGAAACCACAATTAGAAAAATTAAAAAAGTTCTATTTACCATTCAATCCGAATTTCAATATCATAAGCATATGGGAGAACTCCATAGCAGGTATTATATGCACTGGAATCTGAAATTAGAATTGGAAAAAGAATTCTTATCCTTGTAAATTAGAATTTTTCTTATTTGATTTATTAACAAAATATTGAATTATAGAATTAAATAATTTGTGTTGTTCAAGTGAATTCAAATTTTAAGAAAAACTAGTTGCGATGTTAAATGTTTTTTTTTATCATAAAAAAGATGTTGATATTTATAGACCTCACGGAATAGCTACTTGTGCTTCTACCCCTGGCCAATTTATGGATTAGCATGTTAACCAGGATCCATATTTATGTACATCTGATGTTTGCCCACATTCAGCCATCAAAACTTGTTTTTTTTTTTTAATGTTTTTAGTCAAGCATCATACTTTTTGTATCATTCCCCAGACTTGAGCCAAATTACTTACTGCCCACGCCACTGTTACACCATTTTACACCACCAACTTTTTGTTATCCATGATTGTCGGTCAATACCAACGTATTATTCGGAACGTATTATTCGGAATCTGTCAATGGTGGGATTTTGTAGGCAACTTTGTAGTTTTTACACAAAAGCAGGTCACTTTAAATTTGTTTCGATTAGTTAGGTTTTGAAAATAAAAGATTTATTATTATTATTTTTCCTATTTATGAGAATTTTTATTAAAATAATCAATGCTTGTAAAATATCAAAAATAACTTTTTGGTTGTGAAATGACCATTGTGATCAATAATTTTTTGGTTAAAATTCCCCATCCATAGTTCATAATGTCTTTTTTTTTACTTGTATTTTTGTAAAGTAAGATAACTTTAGTAATATGAAATTTCACAAATAAGGAAAGAAAGGAAGAAAAAGAAAGGCTGAGTTGTTGGAAACACAAAATAAAAATAATAAGAGAGGGAGCTAGAGAGTTGTTGATACGCTTGTTCGAGGTACTCGAGAGTCAACACAATTGTTCTAATTGTTCAAGAGTCAATGTGTTGTTCGAGATGTTCCATAGTCGACACACTTGTTCGAAGTGTTCGAGTGTCGACACACCATTCGAGATACTAAACAACGAGTCATTCGTGACACCAGACGACAAGGAGTTCATGGAGTGGATCAATCGACGAGTCGTTTTACTAAGGACCTCATCCCTAATGCCACATGGGTGTTTAGGAGCTGCATCTTGGATGACTTCACCCCATTACCGAGTGGGCGTTCAGGAGCTATATCTTGGAGGATTTCACCCCTACTATAGAGTAGGTGTTCAACATGCCACCCCCACCACCATGTGGGTGTTCAGGAGTTGTATCATGGAAGATTTCACCCCTACTATTGAGTAGGTATTCAGCGTGCCACCCCTACCATTATATGGGTGTTCAGGAGCTGCCTCTTGGAGGACTTTACCTCCACCATCGTGTGGGCATTCAGCATACCTTGGTGGATCGTAGCTTGTTGTTGTGGTTCATGGCTTGAGGCTCGTGGTTCATGGCTCAAGACTCGTGGCCTCGTCGAGCTCGCCAACTCACGAAGTTCACTGACTCTCCTTGCTGAGCTCACCATCTCAACTTCAGTGGAGTTCAGCTCCTTCTCAGCCTCCTCCTCAACAAAGTTCATCTCCTCCTCAATGGAGTTCAACTCCTCCTCAGCGGAGCCCATCGCTCTCTCCGCGGAATTCATCTCCTCCTTAACGGAGTTCAACTCCTCGGAAGGTTCAACATCTCATCCATCTCGCGAAAGTTCACCTCATCGGGAGGTTCACCTTCTCGGGAGGTTCAATATTTCCTCAGGAATTTCACATCCTCAGGAGGTGGTTCACCATTTCTTCGAGAAGTTCATCTCATCGGGAGGTTCAACATTTTCTCGAGAAGTTCACCTCTTCCTAGGGAAGCTCACCTCATCTCTTTCCTACCCTTGTATGCATCCTTGCTTCCCAATCACATGGCCAAATGACTTTTTGGTCAGTGATTTTGGTGGAGTCTTAGTGGTGATAGGAGTTGATTCGCTTGTTAAGGACGAAGTAGAAAAACTATTGCGTGTGCCCATGACAATACCACTTGGGGTTTTACTTGCCACAGACCTTAGTGAATAAGCTATTGTGTGCGTTAATGACAATGCCACGTGGAGTTTGACTTGCCGCACGTCTTAGTGAATAATTAGTCGAGTGTGTTCATGACAATACCACTTGGGGTTTCACTTGCCACACGTCTAAGCAAGTACACTGTAGCATGCATGACAACACCACTTGGGGTTTCACTTGTCATTCATGTGCAATGTTCAATTTTTCACTACGTGTGTTCTACAATGAGCGCTCGGTTTCTCGAAATCTTCGTGCTCTATTGTCACATAGCAGTCTATCTTTTCATCGTTTGGTGAGAGCTCGGTTTTCCACAAGCTTTTCTACTCACATATTTGTTACGTGAGAGCTCAATTTCTCGCAAGTTTTTCTACTCACTTTACGTTTTCGTCATGTGAGAGCCTGATTACTCTCAAGCTTTTCTACTCACAGTTTAGTTATTTTCCACAAGAGAGCTTGATTACTCGTAAGCTTTTTTACTCACGGTGCATCCCAGTGATCTCAAGATGGTTATTGTGCGTTGTTGGTGAGGAGCCTAGTGCTTGGCCACACAAAACAGAAAAGGCTTGCCTTAACCTATTCTTCATTCACAACAGAAGTTGTTTATGCAAAAAGAAGACATGTTATTTAAAATAACAAGTTACACAGGAGGAAGATAATAAAACTTAAAGGGTTCAACTTCCTATCACCATCAAAAGGATACTCAACAACTGAGACCCAACATTTCAAGTGGTAGTGTGCTTATTTGGTCCTGTGCTGATCACCCTTATGATCATCATTCCTCTAATGATGCCTCGTTTCATTGATCGACTCCCTTCTTGATGCTTCATCATCAACAAATTGATCTAAATATCCGCCTCGAGCCAAGTTCTCAATTTCATTCTTCAGTTCTCGATACTTGTTCGTGGAGTGTCGACTCGCATCATGGTACTGGCAGTAGGCGTTCACATTCTTCCCTAGGGGCCTGTCAATTCTTGGGGGAATGGAGATGAGTCCAAACCCTTCTATTGCGACTAAGATCACTGACCTCGACTCGTTCAACGATGTGTGCTTCTTAAAATGGATAAGGACTATTTTAGAGTTTCCTGACTTCTCCTTCTGCCTACTCGACTCTTTCTGAGCCTCTCTCTTCTTATGTTTCTTCTCCTTGTCCTCCTTGGTTTCTACGATCCTCATGACCTCATCCTACAAGATGTACTTGTTGGCTTGAACAAAAAGATCGGTCAATGTCCTCAGCTAGTCTAGGGACAATGACTCCTGGAGTTGGACCGATCGCATCCATTGCAGCCACCGCCAGTCCGGGTTGTAGACCGTGGACTTCAAGAGTGGCAGTCCTGAACCTATCCACATACTGTCGTAGAGTTTCCTTCTCACTCTACCGTATGCTCAGTAGGTACGTGGCATCCTTCTTACGTTTGTTTTTATGATGAAGGAGTTGATAAACTCTTTCCTCAACTCGTCGAAGCAGGAAGCAAAGCCTCCTTCAGTCCATTGAACTACGAACGAGCATGGTCCTTTAGCATCATCAGGAACATGTGACATACGATAGCGTCCTCCCATCCGTAAAGCATCATAGTTCTGAATGTGCTCGTGTAGACCCTCTTTTCCTAAGAAAGTTTACAGTTGAGGCATCTTAAGCTTCGGGGAAGGTGAGTCTCTCATGACCTCTTTGGTGAATGGGACTTTGGCTCTTTGTTGCTAGTCCTCCACAGGAACCAACTTCTTTTGCTTTCTCGATCATCTTCCTCATGCCTGCCACTTCTCTAGCATGCATCAAGGACTGGGGCTCCGCTTCAGCCTTTGTTGAAGGAATCTTAGGTTCTTTTTTGTATGTACTTTCCATCACCTCGGGACATTTCTTCTTTCTAGCTTTGACCCGAGCTTCTAGAACTGGAACGTTGAAGTGCTCTTGACGAGGTGAAGGATTTGGTTGCTTAGGAACGCGAGAAGGTTGACGATGACTTTGTTGCAGAGCGCCACGCCTTTCGGGGACTCCTCTAATCTGGGCATTTTGGTCGTAAGCGAGCAACATGTGTGAAAGTTGTGCCTGAGGAAGAAGCTGTTGGAACAAAGCTACCATCTCGCCCAAAACTTTCTGGTTCTCCTCGTTCTGTTCCTCAGCTCTTCATAGTCGACAAGTGGAACGGTTGGGATAGTCGTTCTCGAGGCTCTCGCTCTAGCACCAACTTTGTTTGCATCCTCCTTGAGATGTCTGGCTTGGTTTGAAGGCGTTAGCACCATGGAGAATGAGCAGGTGTTGTCGGTGGACTTCTTCTAGAACATCGACGAACAAGGCTTTTCGTTCAGTTTTCCACAGACGGCGCAAATTGTTATTGCCTCATAAATGAACAACAATAATTATGAAACTGGAAGAACTCGGGAATTGTGAACGTCGCATCGTAACCTGAAAACACAAGAAATGATGAGGTTGGAATCCTTCCCGGGGAACCTTTGACTCTTAAGTCAGTAAAGATTTTGGCAGAGTGTAAGTATGTGTAGAGAATAGAGCATACCTTTGTTAGTTGCCCTCACCACTATTTATAGTGTGGGAATTAGTGAGTGGATGTTGCAACGTCTTGTAACGCTCGACATTGATGATGATATGTAACGTTTCAGTTACAACCTTAAATGTGTTGAATGGATTTTATTACCCATACCATAGCAGATAGGTTGGAAAAATTTGCAATATGCTCAACAATAAATAAAAGATATAAATTTTATTATTTGACTATTAATTTAAAAATTAACTTTTAATAAAAAATTGTAATTTATAATGCATAGAATGAAAATTATGCTACACAAAAGATCTATATTACTAAAGTGATTTAACTTAAGTATGGAATAAGACAACAAAGATTTTATTTTAAATTTGTATAATATACTACATAAAATTAAAGTTTATTAATTATATTTTAAGTTTTAATTTTATTAATACTTTTTGATTAAAAAATTTATAATTATCATGCGCAATACTGGTATTGTGCTAGTTCTAATAGTGAAAGTACATGAGACCGAAAATCAAAAAATTAATAGCAGAGACACCGATTAGATCACATAAGATACTAAACTTAAGTGTCAACTTAAGTGAATATTCTTTTATAAAAATTAATATCACTATTAACTCCACTCTATTTTATTTTATTTTATAAAAAAGTGAAAAAGGGCAAAAATTGGTCCTCTCTGTGGTCAAAAGACCACCAAAATGAGAGAAATAGATAGAAGATGAAAAGCACTTTTCCCAAAAAGGATACTTCTGAAGAGGAAAAATAGTTTCTGATAATTGCATTTAAAGGGTAAATATCTCTCCGCCTTTTCGATATTACATCAAATAATGGTAGTCAAATTTGATGGTGGAACGATAATAAAAATTTTTAAAATAATTTTTTAATAAAAATTTGAGTTATTTAATTTTAAATTTTGTTATTTAATTTAAAAAATAATTATTTAATTGTAGTTTAAAAAATTACTAAATTTTAGATATCATTACTTAATTTAATTATTAATTATTTATTTTTAATCAATTACTTAATTTTATACTAAATTAAATAATTATAATTATTATTTAATTATTATTAAAATTATTTAATTTAAATATTAATTATTTAATTTATTTAAAATATCTTTAATAATTTTTTTTCAAAAACCTTGTAGTGCCACTTCAAATTGAAAAAGTCTGTTGTGTATGCTTCTTTTCTCCACTTTCTTTTACAGTTGCCAAATGAACGAGCCGAGCCGCCTCATTGCCTTTTCCTTGCCACGTGGCGTCCAAAATTCCATTCCCGTTAATTGTTTGTGATCCGATGGCTTATTTTATCCGTACGAATCATTTTCTCATCTGCCCTACAACTGTCAGGTTTTGCTCCCTCCCTCGCACCCTCCCCTCTCCATTCACTCCACCGTAATACCGTAGTGTCTCTCCACCCAACTCACTCTCTCTCCTCTGCACTAAGCTCACTCCTTCCTCCAAAACCCTAGTCACTCTCACTCTTCCCCTGACCCTCTCCATTCGCCTAGCTCTCTCTTTGTTTTTTTAGATCCAAAATTTCACCCTTCATAAGTATCAAAAATGAATCCCAAATACAGCAAAAGGTGCTGAGGCTTAAGAAACAAATTCTACCATTAAAATCAAAAACATCAACACAGATCCCTCCTGGCCAACTTTCTCTCCCTGCTTGCCTTGCTCTTTGCACGCTTAGCCTCATACTAGTCTGATAGAGTCTTCTCTCTTGCCTGCACACTCTCTCCTCTTCCTGAATTTGAAAGGGTTTTCTTTAGTAAATAAGGTAAGTTTGAACTTTCAACATTTTGTTTCTGCGTTTTATAAGAGCTCTGAAGGTAGCGACTTTATCCAACATCCTTGATTTGTTTGTTTATCAAAATGCGGCTTCAAAGCCTACTCTTTGTCCCTTTCTCTTCCCGAAACCCTTGTAAGTGCACCTCCCTCAACCTTAGTGAAGTAGTGATTTGTGGTTATGTGGGTGGTATGCGATTTGGGGGTAGTTTGAAGAGGTGTTTAATTTAGTGGAGGAATGTTGTGGGTTTGGAGATGGTTTTAAGTAAGCTGGTAATTAATTATTTTTTTTGATAACAAGCTAGTGATTAATATTAATGGATGATGGTGGAGGTGTTTTATGGTTATTTATTGTATATTTTTTATTTCAATTAGTTTGGTTAACTTTTTTTTTTTCATTTTTATTTTTAAAACAGGAAAAATGGCGGACAATACTACATTCCTTCTTTGATCTTGTGCGTTCCCTTCTTTGTTATTTTTATTTTCTTTTATATCAAACTTTTGTTTTCCTCCTTTCTCCTTATCTATTTTGTCTTGTTGTCTTATATTATCGTACGAAATCATTTTCTCATCTGCCCTAAAACTGTCAGCTTTTGCTCGCACCCTTCTTCTCCACTCACTCCACCGTATTGTCTCTCCACCCAACTCACCACCCTCACTCTGCCTCCTCTGCTCACTCCTTCCTCCAAAAACCTAGTCACTCTCGCTCTCCCTCGGACCCTCTCCATTCTCCTAGCCCACTCCCTCTCCAGGTTACCCTCACTCTCAAGGTATGTACAAAATACTCCACTTCTTTTTTTTTATATATATTTTTAAAAAATATGAAGTATTAAACAAAAGGTGTGAACTTGAGTTTTAAAACCTAAAGAGAAGAGTCCAGTGTGATGCTTGAAGATATGAAGCTGAAAATGAAAAGGAAAAAGAGGCGAGTGATGATATTTGAATGGTTCCTAAGGTGTGCGATGTTCCGATAAAATACTGTTTTATGGCATTTCAAGGATAAGTGCATTTCAAGGATGTCACATGTTAATATAATTCTCCATCTTTTTCGATATTACACCAAATAATGAAAGCTAAGTTCAGAGGTCCACTTTTTGCTGCTACCTATACCACTTGAAAAAAAAAAGAACAATGCTCCATATGTTATGGAATATTCAATAATTTTTGTTATTTGTTTTTTATAGAAAAAATAAATAAATTGGCTTTTTTTTTTTATGTTTGAACAGAGAGAATAGTATGGCAGCTAATATTGAAGCTGAGGCTAATGCTCCGGAAGTTGATGTTGAAGCTGAGCTAATGCACCAGAACAGACAGTAAGATTCTTTCTTTTGTTTTCAAGTTGGTTACATGTCGTTAATTTGGTTTAAGATACAATACGTTTTAAATTTGTGTCATTTTTTTTTTCTAGGATTCAGCTGTTGATTTGAGAAGTTATATGCTAAGTCCAGTCGGGGATCAAGCAAAAGGTAAGTTTGTCATCTAATTATTTGACATTAATTTTTAATTTCAGTTTTACTAGATCATTCCCACGCGGGGTGTACGTGAGTTTTATATCTATTATTTATTGTTCTTGTAAGAAACTAAAACAAGCACAAAATTTAGAGGATAGATGAAAGAGATTAAATAAAAAGAATTAATATGATAAAATTACATAAAATTGAGATTACAATTATATTCTTACATATTGTAAAGTGAATTAAAGCTATAATCTACACAACTCATGTTTATCTCTGACTAGAAAACTAGTGCCTATGATACTCACTCATTTATTGGCACATTGTAGTGCAATATCATAAAGCTTAACCCTTCCCTTACATGTCACTGTTTTCCAATATACAATCCTTTTACTAAAGGTCACCTTCCCAACGCCCTTTCACCGGTTCCTTTCCTTTGCACTTTTCTCCCGTTCACTACAAACTATTTTTTGGCATTAATTACATACTTTTGTCAACTTAG
This sequence comes from Flueggea neowawraea, assembly GCA_948243855.1. Classification (NCBI taxonomy): domain Eukaryota; kingdom Viridiplantae; phylum Streptophyta; class Magnoliopsida; order Malpighiales; family Phyllanthaceae; genus Flueggea; species Flueggea neowawraea. The sequence continues at coordinate 2,704 of CAODLS011812929.1, read as the reverse complement.
TTACAATACATTTTATCTTCCAACAAAATATAGAACCTCTCTTAATACAAAAATATACAACATCTACTCTCTCTCTCTCTCTCTACTAATTAACAAATCAATAAATTAACAATCCATGTCACTTAAATTTTATGCCTTAATTTTTAGAAGTTTGGAATTATAATTTTAGATGAGAAAATTCTAGAGTAAAATTCTAATAGGTAAAGTGAAGTTATTGCAAGAGCACTTTAAAATTAATTGTTTAAATAAAATGAATTGTTTTAGTAATTTTATGATTGGCAAGTAAATATAAAAAAAATATTTAGGGAATAAACTAATTTTATTCAAAAATAAATAATCTAAGTATTTTGTTTAGATTGTTTACAATGACTTATATTTTCTTCGCTTCATGCTATTCAAATTGCTAAAATAATCTTTTTTTTTCAACAATTTCGAGAGACTCTCTGCCTTTAATATTACTTATAATACCTTTAAAAATTATCGGTACCATGAACTCTTTTTCTTTTCAAATAAAAAAAAATCATGGCTAAATTTTTTTTCACTTTTACTACCTTTAAAAATTATTGGTACTACGAGATTTTGTTTCCCAAAAATTGTGGTCTGAAAGGAACAATGGTAACTATGTACTTTTGTAGTTATGGTAGAAAAATTACCTTCTTTATTTTTTATGAATTACTTAATTCTGGTACAGTCTAAAAGTTTTGCAACTCTATTTGAAGTAATTTTACAATTAATTATTAGTTTTAAGTTATATAGTACTTTTAAGATTGATTATTCCTATCAAGTAACATATAATTATTTAATTATTGTAGTTTTCTATGAATTTAATTATTGTAGTTTTAAGTTATATAGTACGTGTAAAGACCACCCAAGCTTAATGTGAAGTTATATTCATGTCACAAATATTATGAATTTTGGTAGTTCTAATTAATATATCTAGTGACGCTGCAAAAAATTAGGGAATGAGTGTTCAAGTTGTTGTAGGACTTTATATGTATTTATATTCACAAAACAAAATCTACTTTAATAGTTCTATTAATATATAGCATGGAAATGTAGTAAAAAATTAGGGAAATTTGTTAGAGGTAATTTGGACTTTTCAATTTTTATCTTCTATATATATATAATTGAATGTATGCAAGTCATTAATTTTTTTTTTCAGAACATTGTTGGGCTTTTGCGGTTGCACATTGCATAGAAGCTCTACACAACTTCAAGAATCCACGTAACATGCAACAACTCTCCCCACAAGATCTAATTAACAATGTACCAATAACTAAACGGGAGAGTGTGGGTTCATTGAAGATTGTCGCAAAGTGGCTGACTGGGAGGAAAGGGAAAAAAGGTAGCAACGGTATTTGTACCGAAAGACATGTGCAATATAAAGGAGAAAAGCATCCAAATCATAAAAATAGAGACAATGTAAGATCACTATTGTCTTCTTTTATATATATATATATATATATATAAGATTTAAAGGCGTATTAAATTGCAATATGCTTTGTGATATAATTTGAATGTGTTAAGAAACAGGTCATAACACATAACTTTAGAATTAATCAACATGCAATACAATAATTGTCAGGAGAAACCGGCGATTGAAGAATACGGAATAACAAAGAGCAATCACACAAGAACACAAGATTTACATGGTTCAATCAATAACCGATCTATAGCCACGGGCAGAGCACAAATATTCTATTATTCAGAGTTACAACTGGCCAAAAGACACCAAGATTGTTCTCAAACCACCTATTTATAGTATACAATGAAACCCTAACCAAAATAGGCCACCTAAAATCCTAAAACACGTATTAGAATCCTTCCTAAATAGGAAAATACGTCTAGAATAGGTTACACGGGCAAACTACGGTCGAGACACACCAAGACACGGTCGAATTAGCCTTGGCCGTGTAATAAAAGCCAGCACACAGCTTGAGACACGGCCGTGTCCCAGGCCGTGCAATACACTGCCTCGTCATTCCTTGGTCTTTTCGTCTCCAATCCTTCCCATTTCGACTTTGCTTCATCAATTATCAATCATGGCTTCAATCTTGATCAAGAAAATCGACTTCAACATTAACAATTCTCCACCCTGAAGTGAATTTTCTTCCTTACACAACTCATCCATAGAATTAATCCTCTGCCACACCATCCCGAAGGGCCTCAAGTCCTGCAACAACGAACCAAGTCCAACCCAGACTTGCCTTCACTAGCGCTAACTTTCCATTCACTCCTAACAACACACCACCCTGCATCTTTTCATGTGTCCTCCAGTGATGGCCTTTTATCATCACCAACACAATTATCATGCCTTGGTACAATTATTGTTAGCTCTCGTGAATCAACCTGATCGATCTTTGCCTGTTCCAGAGTCTCGATAACAAACTCCACCCGTTTTTCTGCAGAACTCACAACAGTCCTAAAATCATTAGCAACTACCGAGCTGCCAATCAAGGTGTAAATGCAATTCTGTAATTTACCCTTCATCACAATAGAAGATCACTTGCACACCCGAATTCCTCCACCTCTTCCCGAGAAACTATAACCATGCTTCGATAAAGCATCAACAGAAATCAAGTTCCTTCGCAACCTAGGGACATAGCAAGCATCAAGTTTTCTAACATTCTCATCATACATCCTGATCTTCAAAGAACCACTGCCTTCAACACTCAGCTTCTCACCATCTCCCAATTTAACACTG
>CAODLS011812531.1:0-23904 GCA_948243855.1 Flueggea neowawraea | reverse complement strand
AGCTTTGATAACTCTGAATTGCTGTATAATTTGAGTATTCTTGAAGATATAAAAGGCCTTGAGTAACTCCTTCAATGATGTGAATTCGTTTTCTCCAATCTAACATGTATCTTCTGAGTGGATCTGTATCAAATGAGACTTGTGAATAAGAACCAAGGTGCTCTCATGGAAAAATACAATTGTTAGTCTAACTAAATATTCACAGGAGAGATCACTAACCATAGAGGTAACAATCCAAGCTTTTGTTTGGCATGAACTCGTAGATCAACATCGTTTCTCGTCGCTCAGTGCAGAAACCCAAAACTCTGACAAGATTTACATGTTGAAGTCTTGCTGTTAGTGTAACTTCATTGTGGAACTCTTCTGCTCCTTGATTAGACGTTTTCGAGAGTCTCTTTACTGCAATTTCCTTTCCATTTCTTAGTTTACCCTGCCAAAATCCAAACGAACCGTTGCAGTGGACTGTGATTTTAGTTCATCAAATTCTTTAGAAGAGTTCAAGCAAAAAAAAATTAAGGTCAATTATGGAGTTTGTGAAGGCAATCTGAACAAGACATAAGATCAAAAAATGTTATTAGAAGCCTGCCTAAGCCTCATATAAGCATGAAATGTGCACGAGAAACAAAGCAAGCATGCTTTTTATATGGTGAAAAAAATAAAGCTCTGCTAGTTCTCTTCCCCCCATGAACATCCTCATACAAAATAAAATCTACGAATGCTACATTGACTAGTTTTCTGGAATGGATATAGATCCTTTACCTTATATACGGGGCCAAATCCACCTTCTCCAAGCTTATTTTCACTTGAAAAATAATCTGTAGCAACCGTAATGGTGCTAAAATTATATTCTTGAAGATTAGGAACATCACTGCTGATAGATAGTGATCTTCTGACAGGGCCAATGATTCCTGCAGGGAAAGTAAAAGTTTCATTCATGATGTAGTAAGCTTTATTGTGGTAAAAAATCTAGTATTCTGTTTGTTACCTTTAGTTTTGAAAACTCTGCTCTTGAAGTAACAGCAAATCACAGTACCCAACAAGAAACACGCTACTGCAACTGTGAGCGGAATTGCTATCAGCAACTGCCTTTTGTTCTGCATCCCCTCACCTCCACCATGAGCTGCAAACAGTAATCATTACACTGCTACGTCCTGACAATGTGGTAAGTGTATAATTCAACCAGAAAATCACATTTCCAGATCCACCTAACAAGCTTCAGCTTTGTTAAAGAAGGACTGGTAGTGAAGCAGTCTGTACCTGCCTGAGAAAGCACCCAATTATCATCATAAGGTACTTGCCACACAACGTAACCAAGCAGCTTCTTCTCTTTAGCATATTTAACCTTAATTCTGACAACCTCAACATCATCAAAACCGATCCAAGCTGAACCGACAGTTCAGTAATTCACCACATAAGTAGCATTGTACTTGACCTCAGCTCCATATCTCTGAATGTAACTCTTGATGTCTTTATAGCTCATATCTCCTTCTGAGATGGCAGGCCCTGTTGCTGGCGCAACAATACCGTTGTCGCTGGGGTTTTTAAGTGTCCAAGCATAGCCATAGAAGGGCAATCCTAACACCAATTTACTTGCTGGTAATCCTCCTCTGATCCAAGAACCTATGCCGAAATCGGTATTGGAATTACTATTCGGATGATACAAAGCTGCATGAGCACCTGTTAAATTAGCCGTCCATGTGGGTCCATAGTAATCATAGGCCCATAACATGAACCCAGTTCAGGTTACTCCTCATTGAATCTATTGGAAAACTTGTTGAATCCAATTGTGGCGAGTACGGAACAGCTGCTGTCAGGATCAGTTCTGACAGGCTAGAGTTTGTAGCCTCTAAAGCAGTGGCAGCTTTCCACTCTCGGAAAAATGTACCCATGTTGGCCATGTTATCACTTGTATTAGCAGAAACCCAGGAAAAATCCAAGCCCTGGAAGCCATAAAGCCTTGCAATTTGTATGGAGGAGTCGATGAACAATTTTCGAAAAGAAGCATTACTTACCATGACAGAAAATTTTGTATAATTTGCATTTCCACCACCAATGGATAACAGAGTAGTGATTGATGGGTTGTTTAGTTTGACAGTGTTTGTGAAATTAACGAAAGATTGGGAATCTGATGTGGAGATGGAGAGTTGATATGAAGATGAATCAAGATTAGCAAATGCACATATAAGGTGAGTGTAGAGAGCAGAGTTTATGTCAAAACTTGGGAAACCATTTCCTGAATACCAATAGCCTGCTTTGATCCATGTCTGTGCTTTTGCTGAAAAAAAGTATTGCAAGAACATGATAATGTAAATTATGATAACTCTTGATGCCATTAGGATCTTCAGCTTCTTATTTCACACATTTGGTTGCTTCATTTATGCAACCTAAAACTTAAATACAGGATTATCGAGAGATTATTTGTTTAGCAGGAATAGTAAACATAATGACTTTTTTTAAGAAAGTTCCTATTTACATAATTATTGATTTTTGTGGCTAAATAACACAAGATTTTGTAATTTTCAATTCGAATTTAGTATCACTCATTAAATTCGTTGGTTTCTAAACATGTTGACTCAATGACTTTGATGAGTTTCATCTGAAATATTATAATGAAATGTCACTTCAGAAGACTGAGTCGCTAAGTTTACAGAGAAAGATATAACAAACTTTCAATAATTGGGACGTAGGGTCATGAAAGAGAAAGAAATTAAATTAAAATTCTTGACAGAGAACGTTAAAGTCGGTTTAATATTTTCAATTACCATTTTAGACCGCTCTTTCAAGTTTATCTTCTTGTTTTTACATTAACGAATTTGCCAATATTTGTATGCTGTTATCAAAATGATCTCCTTAGGAAACAGTCCCTCACAGCGAAAATTCTTAGAAGTGGCAAAAATATGTCATTCTTACCTAATCAGCCGTCACCTCTAACTCTGTAACAAACAACCAGAGACATGACCAACAAGATTTTCGTTCAGTGGTTAACATATTAGTTCTACTCGAATTCGTCAAAGAATAAGATTCAGGAATTGTCCAAAGACAGCAATTGTTTATGGCACGACTTACTATTACAGTCAGAGTCTTTCAAAATTAATAGATCCGATTTCCTGAACTTTTTCTTAATTATCTACAGTGAAGGTGAAACTTTTGGTTTCTCCTGTGAAAAGTATTCAAGTCATGACCAATTCAATGGAAAAAAGATGAAGATTACTTCACATTTGCTTCTTGGGTTAACCAGTCAAACACGCAGCTGACTTGTCCGGGAAAAATTAATTAATCTCAATTAGAGCCAAAACAACTTGATACCCACATTTCAAAAAAAAAATCCGAGTTTGTCCGACGAGAAGAAAACAAAAGAGAGAAAACGCAACTGAGCGACAGACTACCCTATCTTCCCTTCTGACGACAGAGCGGCTGGGTGTAAACAATGGTACCCTTCCCTGCGTGTGATCTGTCGCACGATTAGGGATTGTTAGTAGTAAACTTCAGTTCTATCTGGCAAAGACATATTCCAATGCAGGTGATTTTATTGAAGAGACGGAAGTTCCTGCCTTTTGTCAACCATACAAGTATAGAAATGTAAATTTATTTGAATTTCTTTATTGCATAAATTCAGGAAACTATCCTGCTTTATTTTTGCTGATAAATTCTTGCAATTTTCACGAGTCAGCAGCAACTCTCTACGATCCCCATGTCTGCGAAGCTGTCAAAACCAACAAAAACTTCTAATCAGATAACAAGAAACAAGAATCTGAATCCATATAATAGTCAGAAACAAAATAAACATTCTTAATTCTAAAAAATTAAGACCAAATCATGCATACAAATGCACCAACCTTTTGTAGACAGAGCCCAGTTGTCATCAGCACCAACATGCCAAGCAAAATAACCAAGCAATCCTTTTTGTTTAGCATAAGAGACCTTAGTGGAGATACTCTGAGTGTCATCATATCCAATCCATTTAGTACCACTGTAGCAGTAATCACCAACAATGGTGCCATTAAACACTGTGTCGCTCTGTTATTTGTTATGAACTTCTTAACCTGATTATACCCCAACCCATCACCTATCGCAGCAGCTCCACTAGCCGGCGCAAAAAAGCCATGATTGTTAGGATTTGTCAGACGCCAAGACCTTCCATAAAATGGAAAACCCAACACTATTTTCTTTGCAGATAGTCCAGCTTGAATCCAAGATTGGACTCCATTGTCTACACTTTCCTGATGACCCGGGTTATACAATGCAGCATGAGGACCAGTGTTTGATGGAGTCCATCCAGGGCCATAGAAGTCATAAGCCATTAGATTGATCCAATCCAGGTTGGTTGAAACCGCCTGGATTGGATATGGCACTGAAGGTGAGTAATAATAAGCTAAATAAAGAACTGCTGCTGATAAAAGCAATGGTGTCTTGCCAGAGCTTTTAGCCTCAGCTGACACAGCAGCTCTCCACTCTGTAAGGAGAGACCTGAGGTTTGTCATTTGGGTTGAGTCCGAAGGGTACTCCCAGTCCAGGTCCAGGCCATGGAAGTTGTTTGATCTTGCTAGCCGGATTGAGGAATCGATGAATGATTTTCGAGAATTGGGTTGGCTAGCCATGGAAGCGAAGGTGTTTCTGACAGAGTCTCCTCCACCACCACCAATTGATAAAAGGGTTTTGACAGAAGATTTTTTTTGTTGGACTGTTTGTGTAAAGGTCGAGAATTTGGGTTGATTTGCGGATGAGATGGTGACTTGAAAGGTTTGGCTATCGACATCAGCAAATGCGCAAAAAAGAGGTGAGTGAAAAAACTGGAATCAATGTCGGAAGCTGCAAGTCCACTGTCAGAAGACCAGTATCCTCCTTTAATGGCAGTTTGGGCGGTGGAAAAGTGAATTTGGAGAGCAAAGAGAGTGGAAAATACAAGGAGTTTTGAAGCCATTGATGCTATTAGTGATAAACCTTGCTGGTTCAGGTCATATATATATGAAGAAGTTGTCCTCAAGGATTTATGACCAATTTCTTGTCTAAGTGAAATTCTGATATGGAATTGGCTTCTGGGTTTGAATTCAAAGGAGCCACTTGTCAAGGTACAAATATGGTGCCTTATCAATTAGCCTGCTTTATCATTTGACTTTCGAAACTTGATGAAGTGAGCTCAATTCAACTTTAATCTTCCAGAGAAAGATTGTTTAGATGAGTACTCTAGCTAATTGAGAGGTCCAGAATATGGATAAAGTTTGGTGACTTTGGCTGACATGTTTTTTTTTCCAGAATGGACGGTAAAGTAAATTATCAACAAATTTGCATCTTCGTTTGCCGATCGCTAGACCCTTTTAATTGAAGTATTGTTCTTTGTGGGTCTAATGTTGACCTTCATAATGTGGCCTAATACATGGGTTAAATGCATACAAGCTCACTGAATTACCAAAAAATATTTTGTTAAATTATTAAAGCGATTTTTTGTTCAAGAAGGTCACTGAATTATTCTTTTTAGTTCAGCAAAATCACTCAGACCGTATGATTTAACTTTGATGGCCATTTGTGCTTACAATTGTGTCACATCGGTCCACGTGTGCAGACACGTGTCCACTAATAGCTCGTGGCAAGACAAAAAAAATTATTTAGTGATTTTACTAAACATTTCTTGTATTTAAATATTTAATGTTTTTTTAGAAATTTATAGATCGACTTGGCACAATTACATGCAAAGGTGGCGGTCAAAACTGAGTCATGTGATCTAAGTAATTTTGTTGAACAAAAAAAATCAGTTCAGTGACCTTCTTGAATAAAAAATCACTTTAGCGACTTTACTAAGCATTTCTTAATAGTTTAATGACCATGTATGCAATTAACCCTAATACATGTGAACTCCCTTGAACTAGATCTCATTATTCTTGCACTCGTTTACGACTCCTTGAACTTGTTAAAACAACGTCACATAGCCCCTAAACTTATCAAACGACGTCGCATAATCCCAAACGTGATGACGTGACAGTATCATTTTGTTTAAGATGTATTAAACCATGTCATCATATATGCAAAGTTGAGAACATTTTGTACTCATTTTGTATCTGAAGTATGAGTACATTTTGTTCTTATTTTGTATCGTGTGGGCAAATTTTTTGGGTGCATGATTTACTTTCTGATACGTGATCAAATTTTTGACATGTGGTCAAAAATTCAAATTTTGTCATTTTTATAATTACATTAAATAAATTGATATTTTTATATAAATTTTGAATGTTGTTATATTTTTTAAATTTAGTTTTTAAAGTATTTTTAAGTTTTTCCCTTTAAACAATGTAGATTTTAGGACAATATGTAAAAATATCCACGGTATTTTTATCCATATCCGACGACTGATAGAGCATCTCCCATACGACGTGGATAGCATCAAGCACGATAGTTATTCGTCAAGGGATCACAGTCCCACTTAACAGTCTTTCCGGTAATAATAGCGCGCCAAAATATATATAGCGAAAGGTTATGTCAAGCTTGAGCGCGTTCCTGTACGCGCCATCTCTTTGCACTCTCTCTGGTTCTTCCCGCTCCTCTTCCTTCGCTATGCCCAGCACTGCTTGCTCCTCCATGGCGGCCTCGGTCCGCATCGCAGTCGTTGGTGACGTCGTGAGTAGATTCCTCTTTGCGATCTATTTAAACCCTAAATTTAATTTCACTTTCATAAAAAGTCGATTGGTTACGCTGTTTGAAAATTTTCTGTGGTTTATTATTTGCTATAATGTTCTGATTTAAAAAAATATATATTTTTTTGTAAGCATGACCATTGGAATCTGGAAGAAGATACAAAGGCACTTCAATTTTTGCAGGTATTTTGTTTGTTTTTATGTTTATGTAATTACCGTTGGTTTTCTTTGAATATTTTTATACATTCCCATGATTATGGTTTACATTGTAATGCAGCCAGACTTGGTGCTGTTTACAGGTAGGCTTTTCACTTCTTCAGCTCATTTGTCTGAACGATTCTGTCTGTTTCCGATACTACAAGCAGAAAATGCAATCTAATTCTATTAGGTTTTCAATCGTTTGTATGTTTTATGTTTTGCTTTCATTCCTTTGCGTTCCAAACTGTTGGTTTAATCATTTATGTAGGTGATTTTGGTAATGAGAATGTTGAGCTCGTGCAAAGTATCGCAGATCTTAAATTTCCCAAAGCAGTAATTTTGGGAAACCATGATTCCTGGACTACTCAAAAGTTTTCTGCAACGTAAGTTCAAAGTATATACTGTCCATCGTTAATATGTAGATTTAGTGGATATGATAGTCATTTGCTCATTTCTATGGCCTTTCTTCCCTTTCACATTTCAATATTAGGACAAAGGATCGTGTTCAAATGCAGCTGGAATGGTGAGCTTATCTCCTCTAATTTTGAGCTCATTACATTTTTTTTCATTTGCGTTCATTTCAAAATCTTTGTTTATTTCTACTCAATTATCTTTCATTGAGAACCCAAAATGAGCCTTGATCATGTTGGCGGCATGATCCCTTACATTGCGCTTTTAATACTTTTCATGTAAGATGCAAATTATGTAATATAGAGAAGAAGGTCAAAGATACTGTAATAATTATCTTTCGCACAAAACAACCTATTTGAAAACTATCAGTAAATGAAGGAAAAGAGTTTCTAATTTATGACAAAATTTCCCTGATTAGTCTTGGGGAAGAACATGTAGGATACAAGCGTCTGGACTTCCCTTCATTAAAACTGAGTGTTGTTGGTGGACGACCATTTTCCTGTGGTGGTGAGCGATTGTTCAGGAAGAGGCTGTTATCTGCAAGGTTTGTGGTTTGATCAAAATCTCTGTACTTGGCCATGAACATTTCAATGACAAACTGTTTTTTCATGTGATGGCCATGACATGGTCTGTCTTATAAGGAATAATGCAGGTTTTTTCTAAAACAAATTCATTTTTTTTTCATTCACCTACATCGTTTTCATTATTCCTCTTTTCTCTTTTCCTTGAAGCTATTTATATTACTGAGAATGCTAAACCTTTAGCATTGTGAGTTTTGTGGCATTTATGGAACTAGTTAATTTTTGCTTTCTCTCAGATATGGAGTTGAAAACATGGAAGAAAGCGCTATAAGAATCTACAATGTGGCACTACGCACTCCAGAAGACCATTTTATTATATTTCTTGCACATAATGGACCAACAGGCAACTAAGCTAGCTACAGTTACTTCAACATCTGTTAAGACAAATTGGCCACTTTTCATTGAACTACAATATGTCTTTGTTGTTTACAGGTCTTGGGTCTAGTTTGGATGACATATGTGGTAAAGATTGGGTGTTTGGAGGGGGAGACCATGGTGATCCAGGTAAAATTTATTAGTTCAGTTGGCTTGTTACCGGTACCTCTGTTCCATAGGTGATAAGTTCATTACTTGATTCACTACATAGAGGAAAGGATTTAGTATTTTTACTGCATTGAATGCAAATATTTGGGTGGCATGATGTGATTGGAAATGATTGTTTTCTTGAACGAACATAAAGTAGTCAGATATGCAAAGAGAACAACAATATGTCATAGCACACAATTTATTTGTCTCTCTTCATGAGATTATGCCCTGCCAAGTTCACAAGAGCATCTTCTGATACAGATCTAGCGCAAGCCATATCTCTCTTAAAGCAAACTGCCAACTTCAGTTCACCCTTGGTTGTATTTGGTCACATGCATAAAGAGCTGGCATATGGAAATGGTCTTCGGAAAATGATTGTCGTTGGTGCTGACAAGACTATATACCTCAACGGGGCTGTTGTCCCTAGAGTTCAAAGCTTGATTGATGAACAAGCAACGGCTAGCATGTCCATTCCAGAATCTGAAGGCACGCTGCGGGAATTCACTTTGGTCGAGATTCTGGACGGTAAAGTGGATAAAATTGCAGAAACTTGGGTTTCAGTTATCGGAGACGAGGCAACGTTAGCAAAGGAGCATATGCTGTTTAAGAGCAGCAATTAGCACTTAGCAGTTCTACGCATCTTCTTAATATACGAAGTGGGGACAACCTTATCCAGATTTCATGTCACTCAATACACGATATGCCAATTTGCACCTAGCTCTTTTGTGTCTTGATGTTGATATTGACATAATTTACTTTCCTTGTGAGTTCCATATATCTACTAGTAGTTGCTTAGTTACTAGAAAAATGTGGGTTATGATATCATTTGAGGTTGTTTCGCTTTTTCTAATCTCATGATTGACAATACATATACCCAACCACTTAAATCAGTTTGAGTGGCAAGTTTGTTACCTTATATCTGGAGACTCAGTAATTCTTCCAAAAAATCTAAATTAAAAAAAAAAGTAAGGAAGAACAAACACAAATAGTAAACTTTTTTATCCTATATGTACCTTGTAATTCTTCTTCTATGGTGTCGTCTTCCTCACCAAATGGACCCAAAGTGGTTCATCTCCAACAATTACTTGCCATTTAAATCATCCAACACACCCAAAACAATCACGCTTTAGCCAATGCAGAGCAAAAGTACATATGATCCAAACTGTCCCACTGTTTCACACAGCTGTACAAGTATTAACGTGGCTGCTTTGACCTCGCTGGACCCGAAAATGCCATACCTATGGTGCAACAGGTTGACCTGTTTCTTGATAATGGCTCACCAAAACTTGTTGCCATCTTCCTCTCCTTTTTTAAAGTGAACGGTTCAATCATTCTCTCTATATTCATATTATTCATATAAAAGTAAACCTAAACTTGTATTATTAATTCTTACATACTATTTATTAGTCAGTAATGTTGTTCCCATGAATCTGAATCTGATTATTTATATCCTAGATTTCTTAAACCAACACGACAAACAGAAAATAATATTTAAACAAAGCAAAGCATATTATAACAAAACCTGATAATGGTATGATGCAGACACCTTTATTTTGTTATAAACAGCTCTGTAACAGTTCTCTTTGCTACTATATAACAGTGTAAATGAGTCCAGCTATTCACGATTGATCGATTCTACATTTAACTGAATAAGAATTTGTAAACAACTCATTTAACCCTATAAATATAATTTGAATGTATCAAAATTTGATCATACTCATTTTAAATAAAATCTAAACTTCAATTATTAAAGGCGCACTTAAACATTTTATGACATCCCTAAGTGCAATCTAAATGGATTATAAATAGTATATAAAAGATATATCACAGGTCTTTTAATACTCTTTTCATCTCAAAAAAATTGTCATTTTTTTAATACAAAGATTAAGAAAATAATAAATGAGATATCATTTTTATTTTTATATTTTTACTGATATAATGAATATGGTTAGGATTAATGACCAAAATGAAAAGTAGAACAAAAATTAAAATTTATTTAGAAAGGTGACAACTTTTTTATAATATTTTTAAAAAAATAGTAGATATTTTTTCTAGAATAGAAGAAATAGTAAAAAGTAGAGAGAACAGTAAGACGTATTACCTCCTTTTCACAAAGAATATTTTTTAAAATAAATTATTTTTTACCAAAATAAGTCATATTTTATAAAATTAATAATTTTTATTATTTTCTTTCATATTTATCCTCTTATTAAACGATTTTAAAAAACTATATACCAACCAGCTTCATTAGAATAAATAAAGTTAATATAGTAAATTATCATTATAATTAATGTAATTTAATCATTTTTTTAATATGTGTGTCAAAACCTTAAAAAATATTATTTGAGGAAAGAGGGAGTAAAAAAATGCTCTGAAAAACTAGAGGTGGAAATGAGCCAAGCCACTCATGAGCAGCTCAGAGTTCGGCTCGATAAAAGCTCGTGCACAGATCGACTCAATAATAAATGAGCAGGACTTGAACAAAATTTTAGACTTGTTTGAATAAACGAGCCGATTTTTTCGCAAACAAAATCGTTTGGAGGCTCGTGATCAAGCTCTTAAACATGTTCGTTTAAGTGTTCATGAACAAGCTCGTGATTATATTGTATGTTTGGATTATGTTGTTTATATTTTAATTTTGAATTATGTTTATGTTTGGATTAGTTCTTAAATTATTGTTTAAAAACTTAATATTTTAACTTTTGATTGTAATTGTAAATGAGTTTTTAAACAAGCCGAATTTTCAAGATGCTTAAACGAACCTTAAATGAGCTAAACTCGCAAGATATTTAAAAGAGTCTAGCTCGCAAACTTCCTAAATAGCTTAAAGAGTTGAGATTGGATAGAATTAAAAGCTCAAGTCAAGATCGAATTCAAATCGAGCTCAATATATTTTTTGCCGAGTTGAGTTTGAACACTTCAAAACTCAACTGGGCTCGAATCCAACCATATCTGAAAACATGCTAAATGTGTTAATCGAACTTTTATTTGTTGGTGTTTTCTTATAAGAACTTGATTTGTGTGTTTACTTTAGTCATCTTTTATGACCAAACTTTCTTTCTCTTTTTTAGTGCACCAACTCACAAAGCATTCTCAAATGGCTTTTTGACTGGGTGATGGGTCTAACTCTTTGGACTGAAGTCTACTCGTCTCTTTCTCTAATGCACTGATTAATCTCTCATCCAACAAATTAAAGAAACTGTTAGTCGCCTTTGTCTCCTGTCTGACAGCTTTATTGTCCTCAATCACCCTTTTCATTGCTTGTTTAATTAATGTTTAGTGCTGCTTTTATTGCCTACAATAATTTATTAGACGTTTTATTAAAAGTGGAATTATGCAGCACTAAGATTGATTTCAGAGCAATCTTTTTTTTTTGAAGAGATTTCAGAGCAATCTTCATTAGTTCTGTTGTCAACAAATGCATACTGATATTTGGTTGTTATATAATAATTGTTGGTTCAATTTTTATGTTTTAGAGAAATATTTTTTTATTAAATGATAGTAATTGTTGTGAAAATTTATATAAATACGTATTTATTTGGAGTACATGTGTATACATAAAGACAAACTATTCTTAGCAGGATGTGCACTTTATTTATTTATTTATTATGTTACGTCTATAATACTAGATTTGAGTATTTTTAGTGAATTATTATAGTATGATTTTTATTATTGTCGTGCAATCCACCAATTGACAAACTTCTTTGTTTATCCCATTCACCTGTCTCCATTTATTGGTTTACCCAAATTTTCATTTTCAATTAATATTGGTTTGAATAAATTCCCCGACTCGACTCAACTCAACTCGACTCCCTCATCTCACAGCAAATGGCAGAGGTCCCCATAGTGTCCTAAGGACTGGTCAATTAATTCTGTGTTCATCACCCACCTCATTGTTGTCCATAACAACCCCTCCATTCCCACCATTCATTTCTCCTCACTAAAAACTTTTTTTGTCGACAAATTTCCCCTTTCGGAGCTCTTTGAGAGAACACCCAATTATTTCTTTTTTTTTTTAGTTTTTCTCAAACTGTCTCCCACTAATGTGTTATATGAACTCCGAAGTGTTGGTTCATAACGATTAGAAGGTGCATTCCATTAATTTGAGTGATCAAGTGTGTTTATTGTTATTCTTAAAATTTTGGTCTGAATTGAGACTAAAGCTATTGGAGATTTATGTGATTCTGATTTGTTTCCTATTTGAGAAGCTGCTATATTTGGCAGGAATATATCATAGTTGATTTAGTGTAATTGTGATTGTGTTTTGATTATCTTGTAACTCTATATAAACATGCACAATATATCTATAAAATTCATGATAGTTCTGTGAATACATTTTCTTCACAGCTTCATTTTCTTCTTGGTATCAAAGAGTGGATCTGGTTCACTGCTCTCTATTCATTCTTTAACATGACTGATAACAAGATTAGTGAGACTATTGTTGCCCAGGATGGGGTTGCAGCTCCACCAAGTAACTTTGTTGAACGTGAAGCCAACACATCTCAGAAATTGTGCTCAATATTATTGAATGAATTCAATTATTTACCTTGGTCAAGGGCTGTCACCATTGCTCTGGATGGAAGATCCAAGTTGGGTTTCATTAATGGAACAGAGAAGGCCCCACCTAGTGATTTGCCAGAATATGAGGCGTGGCTGCCCAAAGATCAACTTGTCATGTCATGGATTCTAAATTCTATGGAGCGTAACCTAGCGGGAATTTTCAGTTATTCCAAGTCATCTCTAGAGTTATGGGAAGCCGTTCGGGACATGTATGGGAATCAAAACAACTCAGCTCGGATTTTCCAGATCCAGCAGGAAATTGCAGCTTTACGACAAGATGGGAGATTGTTTATGAGTCTACTTGGTAATTTTAAGAGCTTATGGAGTGAATTGGAGGTATACAGACCTCATACTGTTGATCAAACGAGTAGAAGAAGACAAAGTTTTCCAGGTTCTAGTTAGTATTGGACCTGAATTTGAGGATCTTCGGTGTCATATTCTGATGAGTCTAGACTTACCCTCTCTGAAGAGTATTTGTACAACCATTCAACACGAAGAAGTGCATAGGAAGGTGATGAATCGTGAACCCGTTGCCAATTCTTCGGATACTCGTGCCTACCTTGCTCATAAGTCCTCTGAAGGTAAATCCTTCAAGGGCAAGAGACTGGAACTTAAGTGTGAGCATTGCAACTCAACTGGGCATACTGTAAATCAGTGTTGGACACTTCATCTAGAATTGAAATAGAAGTTCACTAAGAAAAAAAGAGGCGGTGATCAAAAACGGGGTAAGGCTTATATAGCTACACATATAGCAAAATCTTTTTCCTCTAATCCTATGGCACTGTTGAAGGATTTTGCAGCCTATTTGCAAGTGAAACGTGGTCAAGAACCTGTCAATAGAGTCTCTGGCCAGGATTTAGATAAACCATCAGCTATCTTATCAAAGTTTGCCAGATTCCTTACTGATACTAATACTGAAAATAGCCAAGGTATCATTGTTGCTTTTACAATTGCATTAGAGATGAGTAATTTACATGATTTATGGGTTGTTGATTCTGGTGCCTCAAATCATATGACCAATAGTTAACCAATCTAAATAATTATTGCCTAGTTCTTCCTTTGTATTTGTGGCAGATGGTAAAGACGTTCCTATTAAGGGTAAGGGAAAGACAAAACTTGTTTCTAAAACCATAGAATCTGAAGTTCTCTATGTATCCTTTTTTCACGTTCAATTGCTCTTTATACAACAATTAATTTCCACTATTAATTGTGATGTCTTGTTCACATCTGACAAAGTTATATTTCAAGACCGTATAACCAAAAACACGATTGGTGAGGGTTTTCAATTACATGGGCTTTATTATTTTGTCTCTGATGATCGAGTTTGCACGAGTTTTCAAGCCTATTTCTCATCTACAAATGAGCACTCCTTGTGGCATCAACATCTAGGCCATTCGTCAGAGTCTTTTTTTTTTGCAAAATTAATCCTTGTCGTCCAAAAGGAACTTATGATTGTGATACTTGTCATTTTTCTAAGTCGGCTAGACTTCCTTTTAATTTGTCTTTGTCAGAATCAACCGAGTCTTTTGAACTTGTTCACTCAGATGTATGGGGACTGTTTTCCTTGTCTATTGATGGGTTTAAATATTTTGTGACATTCATTGACGATTTTTTCAAAGGCCACTTGGGTATATTTGTTGAAATCAAAGAGTGAAGTTTTTGAATATTTGAAGGATTTCCATAGATTGGTTAACACTCAATATTAAGATCCTTAAATCTGATAATGATATTGAATATACTTCTCATAATATGAAAAATTACTTGATCTCAAATGGCATAGTTCATCAAACTAGCTGTGTCAACACACCCCAGCAAAATAGAGTAGCAGAACGTAAAAATCGTGATCTTTTGAAGAAAACAAGAGCTATAATGATGCAAATGAATGTTCCAAATTTTTTTTGGTCTTATGGAGTTCTTACTGCTACTTATCTGATCAATCGCTTACCTAGTCGAGTATTGGATTTTCAGTGTCCTCTTGAAGTTTTGCAAGGAAAAAAATCAGAATTGTCCCACCTGAAGGTTTTGGATGCACTTGTTTTGTGCATTTGTCAAAAACTCAACGACGAGATAAGTTAGATCCAAGAGCTGTGATATGCATATTCTTGGGTTACTCTCAAACCAAAAAGGGGTACAAATGTTATGATATTGCAGCTAAGAAGCTCTATATGTCCAGAAATGTCCATTTTGTAGAAAGCAATCCTTTTTTTTTAAAGATCTTAGTAAGGAGGAGATACTATCTGATTTGCTTCCATTGCCAAATGTTGGGTCAAGTCTTGAACCACACCCTATAGTCACAACAGACTGTAATACAAGACTTGAGCATTCAACTGAATCTTCTATTGAAAACTCCACTAATTCGGCTATTCAAGAAACTATTCAGAAAACTGGTTCAAACTTAGATATGTCTACATTTGAACCTTCAGTCGCTCCTCAACGCAATGCTTCACGAGATCGTCAACCACCAGCAAGATATCAAGATTATGTTATGTCTGCAGTAAGGTATCATCCTGACAAATTCTTGAAATATCACAGGTTGTCTCAGCCACATTCAGCTTATCTTACTGCAATTTCGAATGTTCATGAGCCCAAGAATTTTCAAGAAGCAAACGCAAAAGCAATTTGGAGGCAATCTATGAATGAGGAGTTGATAGCTCTTGAAGAAACAAATACCTGGAAAGTTGTTTCACTTCCATCGGGAAAACATGTGATTGGATGTCGTTGGATATATAAATTCAAATTTAATCCAGATGGCTCAATAGAACGTCCTAAATCTCGTGTGGTGGCTCAAGGTTTTACGCAACAATTTGGTGTGGATTATAAGAAGACATTTGCTCCGGTTGCAAAAATGACCACGATTAGAGTTTTAATGTCAGTCGTTGCCAATTATGGGTGGTCCTTATCACAAATGGATGTTAAAAATGCCTTTTTGCACGATGATCTTGAAGAGGAGGTGTACATGAGAATTCCTCCTGGACACCCTCAATATGGCAATCCAAACTTGGTGTGTAAACTCAACAAGTCAATTTATGGACTAAATTCTTCATTGCATGTACGGCTTGGTCCAGTAGCAGCTAATCCGGTTTTTCATGAAAGAATGAAACATATTGAAGTTGACTGTCACTTTATTCGTCAACAAGTTCAGTCCAAGATTATTCAAACTCATTATGTGAGATCAAGCAACCAACTTGCAGATGCTTTCACCAAGGTTCTACCTTCGGCTCATTTCCATCGTCTGAATTGAAATCTTGGCTCATTTGATCTTCTGGCTCCAGCTTGATGGGGTATTGGAGATTTATGCGATTCTGATTTGTTTCCTATTTGAGAAGCTGCTATATTTGGCAGGAATATATCAGAGCTGAGTTTAATTGTGATTGTGTTTTGATTCTCTTGTAACTCTATACATTTTCTTCACAGCTTCATTTTCTTCTAAAGCAAATGGTTGAACATGTGAATTATTAATTTTGAAATTCAAAGTTTAATTTTTCATAATAAAAAAATTTGATTAAAAAGTAATTAGTTTTTTTAAACTGTATACAATACATTTTTTATACTATCTTTAAATTTCCTTTTTATCCCCTTACTAGACTCGAATCCACAACCTTCATAGCATTGGAGTGAAGATAAAAATCATCTCAACCAATCCACTTAGTCTAATAAAATATAATTAGTTAGAAAAAGAAGGTGATGTAGTATTATAATAATGTTTCTAAAACACAATTTTTTTTCTTTTGTTAAGAGTAAATTATGGCGCCGTTTGTATAAATTGAGAGAGAGAAAGAGGAGGAGGAAAGAGGGGCGTCGTCAATCATGTAATGTTTGGGTAAGCACATAGATACTCGCGAAGCAAATGAGAGAATGTCTGACTCTGACAATTCTGAACCCACCATTTCTCCCTCCCTTCTAAGATCCCCTGCTGCCTTTGACCAAATCTTAGCCGTCCATCTTCCTCGTTTTCCCAGATTTTTCTCGACCTTTTTATGCCCTTTTTTCAGTTTCAGTTCGTTACGTAATTAAGACCTAAAGTGTGATAAGAGGATTAAGGAATACTCCGATTATTCATAAGATCAGATTGCCTATTACTATGTGACAGATCTCAAGCTTGTATTTGATGATTAAAAATAGTTTTAATGCTCTTTTTAAATTTACTTTTCTCTTTATAATAAAGAATTAACTCCTAAATTTAATCTTTAATTAATTTTTATTTCATTCTCTATTTTTAAAATAAAATAAAGAGTAGATTTATCTATTTATTTTTAGAGAATTTACATTCAGTCTTTAGTTTAGTTGTCACTAATAAAATTATTTTTATTAGTTGATAAAACAAAAAAAAGGAAAAATAAAATAAAATTAGAGAAAAGACTAAAAATTAAATGTTTTTTTAGAATTATTAAAATAAAGAGTAGAGTTTAAAAAATAGCATTAGAGACCATTTTTATTTTTATTTTTTATAATTAAATATACTCTTTACTTTATCAAAATTACTCGTTAAAATATACAGCATTATTGGATATGCTCTAATTAATGCAATTAGATTGAAATCAGAAACTCTGGTCAATGTATTGTTGCCGTGTAAAAAATGGGAAAGAAAACTGATAGTTGAGATAGTCTTGAGTTTTGTGGTCTAAAATCAAGATGCATACTAAAAATGACACAACAAATCCCAATTCTTACCTTCTTCTTTGCTCTGTTTTGTCTTTTTTGCTTTTGCCCCTTCCTTAAGCCCTTATTAGCATCTAAAAAATAAATTGTAATGAAGGTCAAAAAAAGATTTCCACAATCCTCTCAAAACAAGGGGTGTCATACAGCCAAAAATATAAACATATAATTTTTTACACAGATTGCAGTCCATAATCAGAAAAGAAAAGATCAATTAAGAAAAAAACACCTTTCCTCTCTATTTCTCTCTCTTTCTATATGAAATGTCTCCTGGTCACAGCAATCCTTGTTGTAATTTATTTTCTGGGTTTGTGTTCCCTCTCCATAATCTCCACCACCATCATCATTACCACATCCACCTCTCCAGCTCACCCTCCTAGATCGGATCCCTTCACACGAACCCATAACACCATAACCAAAATTGCCCACTTGACCCTCCGAAAGAAAAAGCTTGCAACTTTTGTCTCTTTTTCACCGTATCCTTTGAACCCATTTATCTTAATACAATTCCAGGATCTGGGTTGGTTCCATTTTTCTCTCCCCTGCTGTCTTGTCCCCGGAACAATAGGAGAGAGGTTGAAGGGGTAAAAAAAAAGGACGGTAGTTTTGTTACAAATTAAATTCATAAATGGGAAATGTAACATCGAGTGTTGCAGCGAAATTTGCATTCTTCCCGCCAGACCCACAAACGTATGATGTGTATAGAGAGGAAGATGGAAGGTTGGTGTTGCCAGGTGTTACAGCAGACAAGAACATGGAGGTTCACTTGTTGGAGACGAAAGGTGGTAATAAGATTGTTGCCACGTTTTGGAAACACCCTTTTGCAAGATTCACGCTTTTGTACTCTCACGGTAACGCTGCTGATCTTGGTCAAATGCACGAGCTTTTCATTGAACTTCGGGCTCATTTGAGAGTCAATATCATGAGGTGCTATTTCTGTTAATTTTCTGGTTCAGGTCTTCTGGGTTTATGATTATCTATCTTGTTCTGTTTTTGTTATTGCTTCATAAAATCATGTCCCCCTCAGCACATGTAGTATTTTATTTTATGTATTTTTTTTCTTTTCTGTTCCTAATTCTAGTTTTAATTGTCCTGAAATGGATTTGGAGTTTTATCTATTTATGTTCTTTAATGGGTGATTCGTTCAATATGCATTTTATTGGTGGAGATAGAATGCTAATTTTTTTGAATGATAAGTTATTGTTTTTCCTTTCTGCTCTTTTGTGCAATTAGTCTATTTTCTGATATTTTTCCTGCAATTGACCTGTTTCTCTTCCTCCTTTTTCGTTGTGTGTGTTGCTTGATATCAACTAAACCGTGCGAGTTCCATTAATGAAAGGACTAATATGTTGGGTTAATCTTTGATATAATCATTTATTGCTTTTCCTTTTTTCTTCGCCTTTCTGATGACCTTAATTGAATGAACACAGATGGAAGAATTAAAACATGATGATAAGAGAACAGTTTTAACACTGTTGTTATGATTTAACTTCGATCTTTCCGAAATTTGTCGGCTTCATTTTGTCGGTTTATTTAAAATCTGTAATCTGACCATTTTAGTTATCTGTTTTAATTATTTCTGCATTTTTCCCTTTTTCTCTTTACTGACAATAAAGATTTTTTTTTGTTTTAGTACTTACTGTGTGCATTTACGCTATTTATTTTGCAGCTATGACTATTCAGGATATGGAGCATCTTCAGGCAAGGTAAAGAAAATACTTATTATTATGAAATCATTTATTGATTCGTGGCTAATTTTTGGCCTGATTAGTTTAATTCCTCTGTTGATCACAGCCGTCTGAGTTTAACACATACTACGACATAGAGGCCGTCTACAATTGCTTGAAAAAGGAGTATGGAATTAAGCAGGAAGAATTGATCTTGTATGGCCAATCTGTTGGAAGTGGCCCTACCCTGCATTTAGCTGCTCGATTACAGAAGTTGAGAGGTGTTGTTCTTCACAGTGCAATACTGTCAGGCATTCGTGTCTTGTACAATGTCAAGATGACATTTTGGTTTGACATTTTTAAGGTAAGTTTAGTATCAATTTTCTGTGTAGAAAACACCTTAGCTCGGTGTTGACATGGCTGCTTCTTGCTTTCTCCAGAATATAGACAAGATACGGCACGTCACTTGTCCAGTGCTGGTTATACATGTAAGTTTCTGTGTTCTGCTTGTTTGTGCATTTTCTTCTCTTTGTTCTTTTTATCATTCTTTAGGCCTTTCTGTGAAGTTTGCTTGCAACTCTTATGACAACATAAAGTCAGGCTCAGAATGGTCTTGTTTTAGAGCAAGAATTGATAATCATGCAGCAACAGTTGTCAATAGGAAAAAGAAATTATGCCTTCTTATTCAACATTACAAGCGCAATTCGCTTTGCACTTTATGATTTGCAGAATTTTGTTGTGTGAAAAAGTGTTTGCATATGTCTCAAATCGAATGCATCATAATTCCAAGAATTGGACTTTTGCTTTGTTCTGACTTTAGTTGGAAATAGATTTTCTCAGATATTCATATCCCCTGAAACAATTCTTCATGCTGCATTGTTTCTTAGATGTGCCTTTTTTCCAATACGTTGTTGAATTATATGTGACTACAGACCAATCAGTTTGCTTTCGCCGTCAGAAGTGATGATACACATTGTTGAATATCTGCAGGGGACAAATGATGACATAGTGGATTGGTCTCATGGAAAACGTTTATGGGAACTGTCAAAGGAAAAATATGATCCCCTTTGGGTCAAAGGTGGTGGCCAT
This sequence comes from Flueggea neowawraea, assembly GCA_948243855.1. NCBI lineage: Eukaryota > Viridiplantae > Streptophyta > Magnoliopsida > Malpighiales > Phyllanthaceae > Flueggea > Flueggea neowawraea. The sequence goes on along the minus strand of CAODLS011812531.1, from coordinate 3,591 downwards.
TGCAACCTTGAAACTTATCCTGAGTATATCAAACACTTGCGGAAGTTCATAAATGTTATGGAGAAGATCTCCCTCACGAAACCAACAAAGCATCTTACTTCAAACCCAAGCATTGAAGTCAAACAAAACAAGTGCTTGAGATTCGGAAAAAGGTAGTCAGTTAATTAAGAGGATCATCGCTAAAACACATTTGAACTTTTTGCAAGGTGAACCTATCTCTAAGATAAATCTGCTTACTTGGGCGGAGTTGGTGATGGGCAGCAAATTTGTTAATGCTTGGATTGTCTCTAAAAGTTCAGGAACCAAGAGTATTACGCTTGGTATCATGCATGATAGGATCTATGCCAGTACTTGCATAGGTTATCTTCAGAAATGGCATAATGGAGTGTTCAATTAGAAAATGCAGGAGCTGAAATATGTTTTATCAGGACATCTTGTACAATGCGACATAGCTTATTTATGTAAAAACTTGCCCATCATTTTTACAAAAGCAAATACATCATGTAGTCTGTTGCAGTTTGACCAATGACTATATACTTTCTGTTTACCCTATCATGTCACTACTTTAAGTTGCAGCTCTTTTATGTCATCAAGGCTTTGTAAATAGCACTGAGTATCTTTTTTCTTTTAAGGTTGAGTAACCTCGGTAATGCCGTAGTTTGAATGCAAAACTACCTTAAACCATTTCCTCTGGTTTCAAATTGAACAGAGATTAGTCCGACCGATACATTGAAACACTTCATGATTAATAAAAAAAAATGTCAATAGATGTGACTTTGATTGTCATTGACTTGAGTAATAAACTTGTAGCTCACAAATATTGAAGTGAACTCCAATACTAATTATTGAGAATTCGGTTCCCCTTGCAGCAAATAAAATAGATTATAAAAAAAGCTACATAATTTGTTGTAACATTTCACAGAGTTGCATTACTGAAGTAAGAGAACACACATGATCAATCTATTTTCTTCAATCATTTTGATGATGGAAGCCGATATATGTGCTTTGCTTTATTTGATGGACCAAAGTGGAGGGGATATAACTTCAGTAGTCTAAACTGAACTCACCACTTCATTAGGCCTCCTTCCCCTTTTACCTCGGTTGTGGGCCCTGTTGTCAAGCTCACACACTTGTGAGCTTCTTTCCAAGGAACGTCCACATAGAACAAAAACTAATAATAGGTCGGTGCTCGTTTTATTGTCTGTATTTATCTGATTAATTCCCGTTTGTTCCGAACGATCTGGATGCTAGTAGAAGGATTTGGGCTGTAGGAACTCAAACATACTATTTTGTCTGATTGAACTTCATCAAGTTACACCAAATAATATAAGTTAGTTTGTAATCTAAAGGCACTGAGGTGGTTTTTAATATTAAAGATGGGATCTAAATAAAAAGAGGGCTGGTTTCAACAGACAATATCTAGGAAACCAATAAGGCCAGAAAGCCTCAACTAGTATTTGCCCTCTGTTCACTTGCTATAGCCTTTCTTAGCTCCTACCCATTATGACCCAAAAGAGCAATTATGATCGATTGGTTAGAGGAATCTTGCTTGAATATATAAAGGAAAGGCTATGGAAGGTGTAAATATTAAGTGGAATAAGAATGATACTCCAATTATGGTTAGACAACCTCCATTTACCTCCTAACTTAATCCTTACAGGCTTACACTTATCTATTTATTCTCGTACTAAAAATAAAACAAAACGCACTCAGCAACGCATATGGTCTATGTCAGTGCAGTCCCACTTGTTCATATATTTAGGTCTCAATAACCATTTTTGGTAATTGTTGCTTTTGTTTTTCGAAGGAAATGGTTGTCTGAATTTATTCCATTGTCCTCAAATTGCATGCTTGCTTAATTTAACCGCGTTTACTGGTTAAAGAAAAAGAGGGGGTTCGTGCTTATCTCTGCATGCACTAACAATCCTAGATGAGCTTATCAATAAAACAATCCAATATGAGTCTTCTAAAAGAATGCATGGTAAGTTGGTAGCACAAAATATGTAAACCCCTTGATCTATTTATTTAGGTCTCATTACTCTATTAATGACATATTGACAGGTGTTATATGCAGCAGCGGATTCCTGACGTCGAGGGATTTTTTTTCCTTATAAATTAAGTTCAATGTTTATGAATTTGTCGATAATATTTATCATTTTGCATCTCCAGACATACTACTCTACTGAACATGAGAATCATAAAATGGAACATAGGTATTTTTTTTTTGTAAAAATGAGAATCGGCAATAACCTCATGTCTTTGGGATAAGTCTAAGAAATTTAATCTATTGAAAAGTCAAGTTCAAACTTTTACGTAGAGAACACATACTACACAGTCTTAAAGTGGTATGTCACTCTCCTTGAGAAAATGTGGGTAAATCTGTAACTGCCAAAAAGTCCGAAGAACATATTAAGAACATATTTAGTTTGCGTAATTATGTTTATCAGGGTTCGAACCCACGTTCTCGTATAAAACAAAGGACGCGTTAAATCACTTGTTGTACCAGTACCACCTAATGGTAAGATAGGATTATATTTGTAAGGGATTTAGATGCAGCCAAATTATATATCCAACGAAAAAACATTTCACTCGATTTCGAGACACACCTATCTCTCCGGTTGGCCTCGGATATCTCCGCACCAATATGCTAACGTAGTTCCTAACGGGTGTCGTGGTGAGTCTCTCTCAGTCACCACCGAACAAAATAACATTCCACGGCGTGGAGTATTTGTCTGCATGGTCACACCTAGCAGGGATACGTCACTACCAGTAGGCCCCGGGTCCTCTTTTTGCTGACAAAAAAAAAGAAAAAACATGCCAATACGTCATGCTTTGATTAATCGGGGAATGATTATAAAGATGAAACGACGGAAAATAAATATAAAAGAAGACTGCAAAAATGAATTGGTTGTCGACCAAAAATATTAGACTGGAGGCATAGGTTGATAAAAAATAAAAATTATGTAGGGCACCAACTCGGCAAAGACATCAATTAGACTTGTGAAATAGATTATATAAAACAAGTTGTTATCTAAAATAAGTGGTAAGCCAGCTGTGCCTTCACAGATAGTGAAATCCATTGGACTTGTCTTCATTTAGCATAGCAAAATGCATCTCGTCAAATGATCCAAGTCTTAATTTAACAAACGGAACAAATCATTTGATTGGTTACATCATTTTCTTTGATTTATTGTACTGGAACTAGCCAATACTATTATGGAACCGTACAATTTTTTCCCAAGTTAAGAGGAACTAGCTAACAATTTATGAGGCAAAACATTAGTAGTACTAATATAAAGTAGATTATTGAGAGAGAACATCTATATAGATTTTGCTTTGAAGCTTTCATTGTCTTTTATTTTCTTTAACATTTGATTGAAATCGACCATTTAACATTGAGAAACAACCCAAAAGGTACGTACTTTCCTCTGGCTTCTGCTTCATAATGACTTATTGACTGACGAATAGAGATTTAAGAGACATATTGCTTCTAACTCAAGTTGTGATTGTTGTTCGGGCCAAGTTGAGTCTTGGGGCCATATTATGAAATGTTGTATTTATGCTCAAGCAATTTGGAGCGAACTGGTTGAG
>CAODLS011812372.1:0-10366 GCA_948243855.1 Flueggea neowawraea | reverse complement strand
GTTGTAGTATTTTTAATTTAATGTAATATTTAATATTTTATTTGTAATATTTTAATTTTAATGTAATTTTTTATTTTAATTTAATTTTTAAATTTTATGAATTATTTTTATTTTAATGTAATATTTTTATTTTAAAGAATTATTTTTATTTGAATGAATACTTTTTATTTTAATGAATTTGGGGTAGAAAGTATTAAATGAAGTAGTAGATAAAAGTTGAGGGATTAAAATAAAATTGTATTTAGTGAAAAGTTGAGTAGGTGTCCCGCTAGACTCTTAACGTAGCAAATTGGTTACGGATGAAAAAATTGAGGGACTAAGAACTGAGAACTTTAATAAAATAATAATAAAAATGTAGAACAGGCGTCCTGTAAAACGACTTCAATGATCCTAAGTTACGAGTAACTTTATTGCTGTCTTGAAGTCTTTTATATTGTCTTTCTTGCTTTCATCATTACTACTTTGAAGTCTTTTAGAGCGTGTCTTTCTTGCTCGTATCATTGCATTTGCAGCGAAAGTCTTTGATAAACCACTTCGCCCTTATCTTTGTTGATAGGTCCCCAAGGTAAATCCAATGGTCTCTTGGAGTAAGTTTGGTCTCTATTAAAAATTTTGATCATGATAAAGTCTAGTTCCCTAATGACACCAATCATCCTAAAAGACTACTCTAAAACAATTATCTTAATAAAAGCTCTCCAAGATGAATCTTGATAATTTTTTGGGTCCCGTTGACCAAATCCTTTCATTAACTATTCTGATCAAGATATAGTTTGATTTCTGTTAGAGACTTATCAAATCTACTAGATAAACTCGAATGAGCTCTTTCAAGATAAGTATAACTCCTTTCTCCTATATATTCTTGCAAGAATTTAATCTGACCATAAACACCTTATTGCAGAATTTTTAGCAGATTTTGACTAATTGCTCGACCTAATTTAAAATAAACCCAAACTATAATTCGGCCCTGTCCATTGATCCCATGTCATAAAAATTGAGGAAATTGCATAAAATAACTACCTTCCAAAACTTTATCTAAGAATATGCACCAAGCTTTTGATAAATCAATTTAGGTTTTCATATTCTAATTTTGCCCACTAAGAGATAAATTTCGGATATAGTGCTATTTTTTATGTAGTAAATTTTGGTTGGACTCCTATTTTTAAGGTAGTAAATTTTGGTTTCTCTCACCTATGATGACTCCACTTTTTTTTGGCAATTATTATCTAATATTTTTGTCAAAATAAAATCTTAAGTAAGGCTAAAGATTGTTCTCTCTTTATTTCTTCTCTAAGTTGTAATCCTACTTTTAACGTCGTCAATTTAGTTTATAGAATTTCAATTAAGTTTCAGTAAAGTTTAACCACCGTGTTTATAATTTCAAATCTTAAATTTTTAAGACAATCAACTTAGTCTTTATGGAATTTCAATTAAGTTTCAGTATAGTTTCACAAACATGTTCACATGAGTTTTGTTACTAATACTCTCATTTGGTTTATGTCAAGTTTCAATTAACGTGTACGAACATATTTTGAATTACGAAATTCAAATGAGTTTTCATGAGTTTCAAGCAAGTTTCAGGAAAGTTTCAACTATGAACAATCAACTATTATCAGAGACATATCTTAGTTTCATCATGGATTCAATGAAGTTTAGGCTAAGAACCTTCAACTATTTCAGTTACGTTTGAGTAATGCAAAGGGGCTCCTTTCTTGAAAATTGCAAGATCTTGTTCGACATATAAACAACATTGAACCTTTATTGAAACTTGACATAAACATGCCTAAAAATATTTTTGAGTCCTGATTGAAAATTTTGGCAATTTTTCAATTAATAATGAAATATAGAATTACAAAAAGATTGAATGAAACTTCTTTGAAACTACATTGAAACTTGATATAAACATAAATGTAGATGCCAAAAAAAGGAAGCTATTTTAAAACTTGAAATTTTTTTTTCAATCAACAACGGAAAAGAAAAAAGAAAAGAAGAAAGAATGAAAGAAGAAGATCCCCTCTTTTTTTCCAATGACCAATGTAGTTGTTTAACACTCCAATGTCCAACATGCTTCAACCTATTTGTAATTACGAAGATTTGTATTTGTCAATACTTTCATTAAAATTTCATAGATTTCATATGATATGGGAAATTTTAGTGAACAGATTTGTTAACTTGTTAAAGTTTTGGGATTAAAACTACCTATGATGAATTTTTGTGCAGACGAAATACTTTAATCTTCTTTGTTTTTTGTGGTTGATCAACATTGAAAATTGAATACTTTGAAGGAATTCAGATTCCCTCTTTTTTGGTTTTTCATGTGTTTTAAAACTGTTAAATTTTAGATTCTGATGGAAATAAGAAGCGTATTTTTTAGTAGATGCAACCCCTATTTTTTAGATGATTGAACTCATCCATGTATTGGATTCTTCGTGGCTATTTTAAGAAATTTCTTCAATATTATATGGTATATTTGCTTAAAGTTTTGAAGTGACAATTTATAAAATATATTTTAGTTTAGTAGGTTATTTATGTAAAAAACTACATAAAAATTATGTTGTGAACACGACCCTAGACCACCAATGAACCATATGGATATAGTATATTAACTTAGCAAATACTATCTAATCAAATTCTAGAATATTTAATTATTAATATCTTCGTCTCAAATATATAAAAAAATACTACAATTGTTCACTGATTAATCCACTATCAAAGTAATTAATAATTTAATTCATAATCAACTATTAAACAAATCTAAAAAGAAAATAATTAATTAAGATCCTTACAACATAAGATTATTGCTGGAGAGGGCAAAAGAAATTCCACTTAGTAAGAGACCCTACCCAAAAAAACAAATGAAAAACTTGAGGAATAAGACTGCCGGCGAGCTGACCAGCAGCCTTAACAACACAAGCTAACGCTCTAACACGTCAAACTCAACCCAATATATGCATTAGAGGTGTAAAAATTGAACAAGAACGGATCAACCGGACCGAAATTAAACCAGTCAAAATCGATTAAAATTGGAACCGAACCGAAATTTGAACCGACAGACCAAAACTGGAGGATTGCGATTTAGGTTCCGGTTTCTAGTTCTCTAAACCGTCGAATCACTAGTTCGAAACCGGTATGAACCGACGGTTCGAACCGCTATCCGACCATTCGAACTGGCGGTTCCAATGGTCAAACCAAAACAATTTGACCATTGGAACCGATAGTTCTGTCAGTTCCGACTGTCATATCTTTTTTTAATTTTTTCTTCAATTCTATAAATACTCTCACCCCATTTCTACCAATTTTTCACAATTTTTTCTCTCTCAATCTCAATCTCTTCTACACTCTTACTCTCTCAAAATTTCATTTTGCTCTAAATTATTCTTATTAATTATTTATATATTTTATTATTGTAATTGCATTTTTTATATTTCTTAAAGTTATTTTTTGCAATTACATTTTTCAAATTCTTTCTACGTTTTTGCTATAGTTTAATTTAGTTATTTTATTATTTCATTGTATTGAATTAATATTTGCATATTTATTTTGGAGTAATGAAAAATTTTAGTGAAAATCAAAATTTTGAAAATGTTGAAGTCCAAAATATTGGAACTCAAGAGAGTCAAACTCAACCAATTCTCACCCAATGAGATGAAAGGGGAGCGGAAAGAAGAATTCCTAGTTCTGATATTTTTAAATTTATTTTAAGAAAATTAGTAGTAGTCATAAAATATTTAAAGTTTGTTGTAATTATTGTCCGAAAGGGGCTATGGAATATTTCAAAAATATATAATAGTCAAACATCTGAAAAAAGTGGGAATGAGGAGAGGACAAACACAACTAACTAGGTTTGTTTCTTCTTCCTCTCAACTTAGTTTATTTCGTTATAATTATAATGAATATAGTATGGATTTTTCCAAAATGGTTGTTGTTGATCATTTATCATTTAGTTTTGCTAAAAAATTAAGATTTAATAAATGGGTAAAAAATATTGTCAACCACCTTATAAACCAATTAGTAGATATTTAGTTAGAAAAAATTTGCTTAAATTGTATAAAAACCAAAAAAAGGAAATAGTAAATTATTTTTAATCAAATGATATACATGTTTCTATTTGTTCTGATATTTGAAGTGATCATACTTTGACGCATTCATATATGGGCATGTAATTGGATTGATGAAAACTTTATTTTGTAAAAAGAGTTTTAGCATATAGATATTTTCATAAGTCTCATTCCGTATTAAATATTTGTAGATTAATTCAGATCATTTTAGAATAATATAGGTTGGTTAATATAATTTTTTCAATTTCATTGGATAATACATCCGCTAATAATGCTTGTGTTAACGATTTAAAAAATATTTGTCGACCGAATTTTGGTGGACAATTTTTTCATATACGATGTATTTGCCATATTTAAAATTTATGTGTTTAAAATAGTTTACAAGCAATGAATGTTTATATTCAATCAATTAAAGATGTCCTAGGACCCAACGAGAGTGGGCGGATTTTTATATTCAAAATGGTAAACAATCAAAACGTTTTGCAAAAGATGTTTGTACCCATTGGAACTCGATTTTCAAATTACTTTCTCAATCTATTGATTATAAAAATTTATTATGTTCTTTTGTCTCTCAATATATTCTAAGTCACAATCTTTTACCTACTACTTGGAATATTTTTGAAAAAATTATGCAAATTTTGTAATGTTTTAATGATGCCATTAATTTTTTTAATCATGTTTATAAACTCACTTCGCATGAGTTTTTAGAACAAGCATTAAATATAGCGGGTGCATTTAACGATGGCGCGAAAATTGAAGAAATTAAATATTCCGTCAATCAAATGAAATTGAAATGGTTAAAGTATTTTAAATGTATTCCCGATATTTATCTTGTTGCATTTATTTTTGATCCTAAGATTAACAACAAATTTGATTTTTTGAAAGATATATTAGAAACTTATTATTCATTGTTAGGATTAGAGAATGAAGATGATATTGATGTTTTACAAATTGTCACTAGATTTAGGCTTTTAATAAATGAATTACTAAAATCTTTTTCTGTTCCTTGTCTAAATGAGGAATCTGATTCGTCCTCACTTCCACCTATCCCTGCATCCTCATCATCATTGTTCGTAGGATCCAAATTGATAGCGGATATGCGAAAGAAACCAAGGAGTGCTTCAACTCTCATAACGAGTTTGAAGTTTATTTAACCACTTTTCTTGAGGTTGGTTGTGATTTTCAGATTTTAGATTTTTGGAAGCAATACAAGATGACATTTCCTACCGTTTCAAATGTTACACTCCAAGTACTAGTCGTTCCCGCCTCTACTGTAGCGGTTGAGCAAATTTTTAGTAGTGGAGTCAACATTTTAGATTCTAAAAGATTGAGATTGGTTCCCGAGGCGTTGGAAGCCCAAGTTTGTATTGATGATTGGTCGAGGGCGCTTCAAAGGATTCAAGACCAACTCCATTCATCATCATCCGAAAATGAGGAGTTCTTTGACGACGTTTCCACAACAAACACTTTCGACTCCAACGAAGAGAGTTTGTTTAGTTTTTTCTTTTTTACTTGTATTTTAATTTATCATGTATTGTTAATTGTTGTATTGTATTTGTATAATTAAATTCGATATTGTAACCACAGTATTCATCCACCATAAGTGAGGATATCTAATAAAATTTAATGAGTTTTTTTAATGTTCTTTAAAATTATGTGATGTAACTACTAGTAAAATAGTTAATTTGTTTGGAAATTATAAAAAAAATTCTTTAGAATATAATGTATTATTGGTACTATATAATTATTGAAAATAAAAAAATTTACAAAAGGGAAAAAATCGAATAAATAAAATAGCGGATTAAAAATAATTTTTTGGAAAAAATGAGAGAACCGAACTGAAACCGAACCGGCAATTGAACTGGTCAAAATCGGTCTAACTCAGAACCAAACTGAAACTGGCCAAGAACCACACCAAACCGTAGGAACAAAAACCGCTAACCAAATCGACCAAACCGTTGACCAAACTAGTCAAATCAAAACCAAATTAGAATTGGAACTGAACCGCCCAAAATCATTCATAGATGGTTTGGTTCTGGTTTTTCTTTTTCAAAAACCGGAATTGCCGGTTTCCAAATCCGCAACAAGCCATTATGCCCTAACAAATTGATTATATAAGTTCAAATCAATTGGTGCCACATGGAAACTAACACAACCGAAAGTACCAAACTTTAGTAACTATTATGAAAATGGTCGTTGTCAAATGATCGTGATTCATATGGTGGTCAAGAACATGTGGCACATCTTTCAATTAGATTATTATAATGACTTAAATGTTGCGTAGCTATTAACTTGAATTGTATGGTGCTGACGTTGTGCAAGCACAGGTAATTTTGGTTTCTGTTTTACATCATAGGATAAAGGACACGTTTTCTTAATATAATTTCGAAACTCATTAGAGTAGTTCGATTTTCAATGATTAAAGGGGATATTACAACTACCACTAAAAGAGATAATTAAGTAATTTTAAGCTTGCTTTTAAGTGGTTGAAAAGATTAAGTCGCGAGTTCAAATCATCATTTATCCTTGTCTTAATAACCATCCGTTTATGTAAACTATACTCACTATTTGGTAGTCTTACGTTGACGGGTCAATATTTGCGTTGATTATTTACCGGATAAATATGACACAGTAAAAGATGTCTTGGTTGTAATAACTTGCACGTTTCTTTTAACTTAAAAAAGGGGAATATTAAAATTTAACAACAAATTACAACGAGTAATAGTGATCGCTGGGGGAATTATGTAGCAGTTCTTGTGTTAAACCCAATTTCTAAATAGGTTTCTCATGTTTCAAAAATTATTTATCGAGTCCTTAGAAATTAACTCTGTTTGATAATTTAACACGTCACATCAATTTTGTTGAGCAACACTTAAAATCTAATAATATGTTGTATTATATTTCCAAAACATGAAAAAATTGTCAGAGATTAGGTTAAACCTTAGTAACAGTAAAAATTTAGATAATACTTTTAAGAAATTAATATGTTGCATATGATCAGGAAAGTGGTTTTCAGTAAATTTGTTCAAATCTCTCTGCTAAGCAAGTTGACTCAAAATTGGATTGCGGCTTGGCCAATTAAACCCTATATTCGAGTAGAAAAAATGAATTTTTGCTCTATGTAATAAATTGAAATCAATTTGTTGAATTGAATGCAGCCCTCTAGTCTCTTAATACGGCCATGTGTGGTGGTGATGGAACTTGGAAATTATCCAAATAAGGTCAGAAACAACATGAGCAAGCACGTTTGTTGAATTCAAGGGAAGATGACTTGCTTTTTAGTTACGTGCAACAAATACAATAATGAAGCTGACACGTTTTTACTCTCACATGGTTCAAATCATGAAGACCCTGCTCTCTTCAATTCAGAAATCAAATCACAGCCAAGTAAGATCCAAGCTCTAGATCTATTTGCTTCCTGACAAAAGAAAGAAAAAACTTTCTATCCCACCAGAAAGATATTATAATTTCATAGAAAGTTTTGTTTTGATAAGTTAATTTCATAGAAATTAAACATGTCGATTATGTAAAATTAAAGATATGATGATTATAGGAAACTCGTTTAATTTGATATTTGATGGAAATAAATTAAGATTTTACCATCAAACAACATTGATACACTTAATACTTTGTATAAGCAATGATTAGGATTTAGAAGTAAGTTTCCAGATTTCGACTTGTTAAACATTTGACAATTAAAAGAAGAAGGTTTGTTAATATTTTTATGTACTATAAATGTTACTTTTTTCTATTTTATTTAAATTTTTAAAACTTTGCAAAATAATTCACCAATTTTACAATCTGTTACACATATATCTATGTTAATTTTTCTTATGATGTTGAACACTAACGTATTGTCAACATTATAGTTTTTGTTTAGTGTTGATATTTGTGTCATGTCATAATTTAACAGGAAAATATAAAGGATTAACGGTGTTATTTATAAAATTTTAAAAATTAAAATAAAAGTACAAAGTATACCATTTATGTAAAAATATCAATGATAAGTCACTAAAAATTTCAATCTTCGATAAAAACAATTTGAACAACCACAATTGTTTCTTTTTTAATTAGATCACCGGTATTAGATCCCTTTTGACCTAATTATTTTGAATTTGAAACTTATATAACCCATAAGGGGCTTTGGTTATTGTACTGGTGATTTACCATATCGGTGTTGTAAAGATGATTAAGATACTTTTTTAAAGTTACTTTTTTTCTTGGTCCTTCAAAGTATCACATCAATTAATGAATCTTTTTTTAAACTATAGTATATGTAATATATGGGTTCACAAGTCTCATTAAACCACGTCACTTTTAAAAATTTTGGATAAAAATATAATTTAAAAGTTACATCTCGACCATTAAGTGTACCACTTGTACGATAAATTCTCGTGCAGTAACCGAAATCTCATGTGTGGCAAACATTTCCAATTGAATCAACCTCAATTGTTTGATCCCGTAAAACCTTAAAATGTTGAAATGCTAAACGAATTATGCTTTTAGGACTTCCTGCTTGTGATGTCAATAGACATATATCACTGTTGACACTAGTCATGTAAAATTTAAACCAGAACCGACAAATCGAATCGGAATCGAACCGGTTAAAACCGGAACCAAACTGAAAACAAAACCGGCCGACTAAAATCGGAGAGTTGCGGTTTAGGTTCCGGTTGCATTCCTCTAGAAATCGTTGAACCGTCGGTTGAACCTGCGGTTTGAACCTCCATTTCTTTTTTTTTCCAACTCTATAAATACCCCTACCATATTCTTACCAATTTTACACTATTTCTTCTATCTCAAAAATTTATTTTGGTCTAAATTACTTTTATTAATTATTTATATATTTTATTATTGTAATTACGTTTTTTATATTTCTCAAAGTTATTTTCGCAATTACATTTTTCAAATTTCTTCTACTTTTTTACTATAGTTTAATTTAGTTATTTCATACATTTAATAAAATTTAATGAGTTTATTTTATTTTATTTAAAATTATGTGATATAATTACTAGTAGAATAATTAGTTTGTTTGAAAATAATTTAAAAAAAAACATTGGAATACAATGTAACATTGGTACTATAAATAATTATTAAATATAACAAAAATTACAAATCAGAAAAAAATTGACAAAATAAAATAACTGATTAAAAAAAAAAAAAAAAGAGGGAACCAAACCGAAACTGAAATCGACGGTTGAATCAGTCAAAACCGGTTAAAATCGGTCAAAACTGAAACCGAAACCGAAGCTAATAGGAACCGGATCAAACCATGAAAACCACGGTTTGATTTTGATTCTTTCATTCCAGAAATTGGAATCGGTGGTTCCCAAACCGGCAACAAGTCCAGTTGACACAAGCTTGAAAATAACTACAAGAAAAAATAATAAAGTGAAACGTGTGAAGATAATATTACATGTGATCAGTTTGGGAAAATTCCTTTGGAATAGGGCAGATCCAGTCCAAGGAGCTAGTAACAATATTTACCAAACTTTTATAGCATTACCTAATTTGAACTATTTTATTTTCTTGGAATAGATTAATGTAGAAATATTAGTGTGTGGAATATGCATATAGAGACCAGTCAAATGACGAAACCATCTCTCTTCTGGGAATCAAATTAAGGGGTTGGCCAGCCACGGCCACCTCTCTTCTTGCAGTTGGAACCATGCGTTGACTCCCATTTGTCCATTCTTTATTTTTATATATTGTCATGAGTGCATTTGTTTACACGCTTCAAATTAGCCGTCTAATAGGTGTACAAATGGAGAAAGATAAAATTGCCATGTGTTTTTATTTTTTATAAAAACTAATCACCTATTTCAAAAATTAAAATATTAACAATTTTTTTAAAAAAGTTTTCATTGATATTAATCATTAAAATAACAGTTTATAAAAAGAAAAAGTTGAATTTGTAAAAAGAGTTTTGTGTTCAATTTTCACCGAACAAACTTGAGGAGAGCGGTGGAAATGACAAGTGACAATAAAATTACCTTGTATATTAATGGTGTCTATTGTATTTTTATTTTTATAAGAAGAGTCCAACTTGAATTTTAAGTATTCAATCACTAAATTAACCATAAGTGGCGCCCACCTTCTGTCTTGTTCCAATGTTTTTCATGAAAAAATCATGCCTCTCAGCCCCTTCTCACATGTGTATATATATATATATATATAGTTGTCAATACCATTTGTTATGCCTGCGTATACAGAACATATTGTATGAGTTCTCAAAACACCCTTTGAAGAAGGGGTGTGAGAATTGGTGATCGTAGCCTTGATTTTCTTCTTTGATGGAGCACAAGATCATC
>CAODLS011812345.1:0-22020 GCA_948243855.1 Flueggea neowawraea | reverse complement strand
TTACAAATTCACACCCCATTTAGTAAATCTTCTACCATGTCTCTCTCCTTGATGTCTGATGCTTTCTGCCTTGTTCATCCTTGACCTTGTCTCTATGTGTCTTGACCTTTTTCTCTTTAATCTGGATGCTCGTCAATGTGCATAGCACCAACTACTACGTACGTAGAGAAAGGTCTGATGCTTTCTGCATTCACTGTCATACACGTCTACGTGATTTGTAAGCTCTACTGTGCACGTAGAACGTAGTTGTGCATCTTTCAACATGCTTAGATGACTCATAAGGTGCTTTATGGCTAGATATGAGCAATTTTACAGCTTTGCACCTATTTCATGGATATTTTGCATTCATCATCATCAAAACTGAACTCAACAAGTGACCTCAGAAACATTATCTACCCAAGTTTTTTCTCTAAATTCCACCGAAAAGGTCGTTAAATCAATGAAAATCCAGTCGAAAAATACTAAGCTTTCAGATGAATTTTTTCATCTGATCCATTAGGGCGAAGTGACGAGCTGTGATTCGCCCACATGGTTCACTTAGGATGCGAAACTTGGCAGAGCAATGATTTCAGTCAAAGTTGGTCGAAACGTGGACTAATGAAAATGCAACACGCGTAAGCTACGTGGACCACTTAAAAAATGACTCATGTACGACACGTGGATCTGTGAGAAGCGGCCGTATGGAAGCATTGATTACGGACACGTTAGCCACGTGGTCTAAACATATAACGACACATGGCAAAATGTGTGACGTAGGCAGACACGTGTCACGCTAACTGGACTACCACGTCATCAACCTAAACCACTCACGGACAGCCACATGGCAAATAATGCCACGTTTCAGACACGTCATCGCCACATGGCATAACACATGGCAGTTTTAGCCGGATTGTTTCGCCAGGTCATTGACAAGTGCACCAATTGTGACACATGTCTTCACTGTTTGGTGGCACGTGACGGAAGCTAAGAGTGGAGCGTGTGGTACATGGATACTGACAAGTAGTGTGTGTTGACGCGTGACACTTGCTCTGACCGCTATTGTTTTGTGAAATTTTTGAAAGAATTATTTTTTATTTTTCTGGAATTTTTGGTATATTTTTCACAATGTTTTGAGTTCCAGATGATTTTTTTTCCAATTTTTTTGGTGTTTAAAAATTGTGAAAAATGAATTTTCTGCTAAGAATTATTTTAGAAATTAGTTTTTCAAAATAATTGATTCGAAAATATGCAAATATGATTCTCATTTAAATAATTAGGACGGTATTCTAATTATTTAGGAAATACTTGAGTATGTATATACCCATTTTATTTGTAATTTATTACAAATAAACGAATGGGGTAAAACCATATTACATAGAATAAAATATGAATTACAGAATAATTTGCACGGCTCCTGTCACGACCCGTTTTCGGACCACGACCGGCGTACAAGATGACCCAAACATAAGGCCCGACCCATCTTGCACAAGCATCGGATAAACAGATGTGCTACCCCGAAAATCATTTATAATACAAGCGAATATAATATGAATACAGAGGTATATATATAAACGACCGTAAAACTGTATAATCATAAATATCAAATCCAAAATATATACATATATAACTCGTATATGAGTAAAATTAATGCCCAAAAATCAAAATACAACTCAGTAACCCACTGGCATTCGGTGCGGAGCTCTATCAAAATAAAGAAGCCTGAGCAAAAGGGCATCAACTAACCAAATCAATGATGACTCACTGAGTATCTGAATGTCGTATAGTTGCTGAGTCAAATAGCACCTAAAAATTATTAAGGGAGGGGGGTGAGAAATCTCAGTGATGGGCAACACTCCAGATCGTCTCATACATGCATCACACAGACCGATTTGAAAATGTTTTGCAAATACCACATGCAATATACTGAATAAATAAATATTTACATTCTAAGTATATTATAGCATTGAAAACCCGTTTCTGAAAATGTTCGCACCCTCAGCAAACAAAATACAACAAGCTTAAGATTCAAACTTATATTTATATACATATATCTAAATATTGAATATCTGATAGGGATGGAGTTGAACTGAACAGATGTGGACTGAGCCACCTGATATAAAACTGATGTGGCAATGCCACCTGATGTAAAGTTGATGTGGCAATGCCACCTGATGCTGATCTCGTGTGCTTGCGCTACACACACGGGTTACCTCCTACCCTGATAACTGGGTCTTAACTGAACAATGGTATACCACAGGCTACGTATAACTCCTATAGCTAGAGTGTCTCAATCAACAGATTATATATATATAGCAAGCACATGCAACAGATAACTAATACGGATACTGAAAAAGGACTAATACTAATGCCCCATACTGATAATTGAATTCTTTATTACACATAATCAGATTTCTTTATAACTTCCAATTTTTAATCAGTCCGATTTACAAATATGGTCTGAACACATCATAAACTATAAGTTCTGAAAGACACAGCCTATATGTCTGAAGCTGCTACAACACTCACCTGGTAGTTAAGCTGAACTCCAATCAAACACCACTGGTACCTGGATAGTCATGCTAACAGACACAAGAAGCTGAAACAAATAAATCACATCAAACTGATCAGAATAGGGTATTGGTAATGTGGCGGTATCGAATCTATGCATGCAAATGCCATCAAAGCCTCAATGACGTCGGAAGCTAAAATATGCCAACTCTCAAATCGATCAATACCCGAGTGACTGATCACCCACTTTGACTATAAGTGATCTCCTAATCATGGATCTAACATCTATATCAACAAATAAGCTCAAAATCATCCAGATCCTTCACCCTTAAATTCAGATTCTTAGACCCATGAAAAATGATTCGCCCAAACACCAAGCCCAACTCAAAAAAAAAATCATCCCTAATTCAGATTTGACTTAATACAACATAAACAACTTCAAATTCAATAAGAAATTCACAAAAATTTGCTCAGAATAAACCCATTTCGCTCAAACACAAAATCTCCCTGAATTGAAGTTAGAATCCCATAGATTCAACATTAGACAACCAAAATATAAATATGTTTAACTTCTCTTTCAACAGAAAAATAAGATCTAAACAAACTTCAAAATCTATTCAAAACCCTAGATGAACAATGTGCAGTAAGAATGAAGAAAAGAAAAGAAAAGATAAATGTGTGATTCTTACCTTTAGAGCTGAAATGCAAGCACTTAGAAGAGGTGGAGAGTAAGGAGAGCAGTTGAGAGAGTGATTGCAGTAGTTGAGTTGAGTTATGGCCGGAGGAAGGTAGGTGTATTAATATTCCCACGGAAATGATGCGCTGGGTGTCAATTAAACTGGTCCTGACTTGGCACTTCTACGTGCATTGGGCCCTCTTTTACACACGTTGTACAAGGTATGTGTACGTAGACGAGGCTTCTACGTACGTAGATGGTAGATCTGGTGACTTCCTACCCTCAGATCTGGAATCAACGTGCGTTCTCCTCCATGTAAACCCTATGCAATGTACGTAAATGGTCGATCTGGTGACCTTTCCTTCTCAGATTCATCTTCAACGTGCATTCCACTCCAACAATGCACGTGGATCATCACTCTCAATCATGGTCCAAGTCTTAACAATGTTCAACGTACACAGAACATCACCCTAACATCCTATGACACATTCACAGCCCAACTCGAACACTCGTCTACGTGAGTAGAATCTCCTCCAACGCACGTAGATGGCCTTCAGTGTGTCTTGCATGCACAACACAGGCTCCAAAGCATCCTCACTAACAGTTTGAAACCTTATTTTACCTCGAAGACTAATCGAAATACTACCCGATTCCGATTAGAACCAACGGGGTATTACAACTCCCAAAGTAAGTATTTTGGAAAGGTGGTGGTCATAATGTGAAGAATATATTTGTACATTCAGTAAGCAAAGGTGATGAAAGTTTTATTATTTCATAAAGATTATGAATTCTCATCACCTTTATTGGTTAGGTTATTATTCAATACTAGAATTTCATGGGAACATGGTCTCCTAAGTGTTGTTAGAAGCCACTTAGAGATTCTAGTGTACAAAACAAAAGAAATTGGTATGTCCAATATTACTCCATGATCACAAAAAGCGATCGTGAGAAGTGGGAGATTCACTTTATAGGTATATGATTTATAGAATTCTCGATAAGTTGACACGACTACTTATGAATTCTATTATAACAAGTTAGAGATGATCCATTGTGTATCCAATTAATAGGCACAGAATAAAATACTATATTTGTGTAGTATTGTTGTGGGTTAATTTTATAAGCATTATTTGTGTATTAATGCTGTCCAATGTTAATTTACGTGTATTAAAATTGAGACTGATTGTTTGAATTGCATGTTGATTCAATAAATGAAGATGATTTCATTCATTGTTCTGGCTTATTATTGTGTTGATTTACCTTATTTAATATGCAATATCTTTCATGTCTTGAATATATTGTCCAATTATTAAATTTGCCTTGATAATTGAGATGACCAACATGGATTTCCTAAGTCAAGTTGATTTTAAAAGTGAATCCAAATAGTTATTATTTACTATCTATAAAATTAAATATAGTGTAGTTAATTATTAAGACCGATATGATAAATGTGCACCTAGTGTACATTTTGATTTAAAGCTTAATAAGAGGCTATACTAATTTAATTTTAGTTAGATAATAAATATATGTACATTTCGATGACTTACTTGTGTGCAAATATGTCTTATTATTTGTCACATTAATTTGTGTTACTCACTGCTTATAAATTCGATTGATGTCGAGCCGTACTAGAACGTATGTTAAGCTATGTTGAGCTTAGACAACAACAATCATAAATTCTAGATTAAGATAATCTAGCGTGTACTCTAAGAGTTAAAGTTCATGCCTTATTGAACTTGGTTATTGCCGAATTCAAAGAGGAGTAGAATATCACTCAATACATTTTGAATCAATGTCTATAAGACGTGGAAATGAGAAATCCCACTACAACCATCATCTTTTTTAGTGTAAAAGATGATGAATTCACTTGGCTACTTTGCAAGTATTGAGATGCAATATATTTACAAATTGCATTTAAGGAGCAGTTAGTTGGCGAGACACTAGTTTAGCTTGCGGTCTTTGACCATTGATGTTGATACTTGTTACGAGTGTCCTAATCATGTATGTATAGGTGTGAGGCATATATGATTAGAGAGCTAGTGATACTGATCCTTATTTGATTAAGGATGAGGTCCAAAATTGTTATCCACTTCTTGCCTAGAAGTTAGAAGAAAATCGGGTTGCACCCACGCTTGTCTAAAACATGAGATTGTGAGGAATTTTACGACATCTTATTCTATTGGATAAATTTTAATACAAAAGGCGAGAAAAAAGGTTTAAGAACCTTTAATCTTTAAGAAGTGAGAGACTAGACAAAGTTTTAACGAAATGCTTGAACATGAACAACGTTGACATTTTACGTAAAATGTTAAATTACCAAAGGCATATCTATGTGAAACAATGAACCTTTGAGGGTACGTTGCTCAAACTCATGTCAATGAGAAGAGTTACCTTGTTCGATGTTCTCTATTGAATATCGTCATTAGTTGACTGTTTATTCAATCTTAAGGATTCTCACAATGAAGTTTTAATACGACTTTATTAGGAACCAACTAGTTCTAAGAAGGAACAAGTTGCGCATGCAAAGAACAACTCAAAAGTGAGAGTTGAAGGTGTTGGTTTGTGCAAGCTAGACTTGTGCAAAAGCCAAACCTTTTCTTGTAATAGATTCTGTTGTGACCTTATTGAATATGCCTTCAATCCGTGTTCTAACAATAATGGCATTTGTTAGATCTTGTTTGAACGGATAGTCACTTTGGCGCTATAGGCGGTTTCTTAGTTAAGGTAAAAGACCTGACTATTAGAAGTCCTAGTTTCCATTTGTTATTACTTCACCCAGTTATGAGAGATTATATGAAGTTGGTGCATGCAACTCAAACATTTTAGCAAAATCGAGTACATTGATTAGCTCAAGTGAGAGTATTAGACAATTGTATAAGTCTCAAGTTGTCTACTTATGAGCATTGCAAAAAGGGAATACTAGAGAAAAAACCATCTCAAGAGGCACTTAGAGATAATTTTTTGTTGCTATTAATCCACTTTTGATGTTTCACATCAAAAAAATGAGAGGGTACAGCTAAGGCCTACCGCTTTATCACTCCTGTATATGATTGTAGAAGGTACAATCATATCTATTTGATTTCTCATAAGTAAGAATGGTCATCTTACTTCTTGTGAATCAAGATGAGAATCGAATAAAGCTTTGTGAATCGACCAAGGTCATGAATGTATATAAGACGAGACCAAAACTTTGTGTAATAAAAAGGAAGTAAATATAAGTTGTTTATTCCTCTATTCAGTGAATAATCTGCATAGCAGAAGGGAGAAATGAATTTTTTCTTAATATGGTAGGACTATGATGACAAAGGCCACAAGGTTCAAAATCCATATGACCTCCAAAATCTATTACTTATAACTCTTATGATTTGTGGACTGGTCGAGTATTTGACCTAAACTACTTGAAATCAAGAGATGTATTGTCATTATCTACGATACCTTGGTTGAAAAGACCAAGAGGCGAAAGGCGTTAGATATCCCGTTGTGTCAAATGATACTGTCATCGTGGGATAATGGAAAATTGACATAGTAACAAGTTATAAGAAATCACATTCTTAGTGAATAGATTTCTTAAACGGGATAAAGTGGAAAATATTTCACTTTATTTGAGACTCAGAAATTAAAACTCTCAAGATCTCTCCATCCGAGTAGGAGAATTCTTGATGCGGATGAGAGATGAGGAAGAAAGTTGGTACTGTAAATTAGTAAGATTACATCCTTGGATTTTATAATCTCAAGAAATTAATATGAGCGATTGTTATCTCTTTTTTTAAAAGGGATGCATCGATTGAGTCGATTGAGTCATTAGGTTTTAAAAACCCAATAGATTGATCCATTAATCTGAGTGATTGTTATCTCTTTCTCCGAAAAAGATGCATCGACTAGGTCTTGGAACGATTTAACTTTTATCTCATCTACATCAAGCATGTGTGGATGTTCCTGATCCTAACTTTAGTAGGAGCAAGATTCCTATTTCCAATGGGAATAGGGGACTTGATCCTAGTGGGAGTTTCTGTGGGGAGCGTGAACTTGATTGTAATGAAATTCCTTATAGGGAGCTTGAACTTGATCCTAGTAAATGTCCTTATAGGGAGCTTGAGCCCTGTGAGAGCAATTCATATTTTTTAGTAGGAGGAAACTTGAATCCAGTGGGAGTTTTTATATGGAACTTAAACCCAATTGGAGCATTTTGAAAATGCATAGGACTAAAAAGGATAGAGCCTCACGATGACATTTTTAAATAAATGAATCGATCGTGATCCTTTTAGTAACCCTACAAGTCAAGGATGAACCTGCGACTATGTTAAAGGATCATTCATCCCAGTGAGATTTGTATGAATTAAAACAATGGAATTGAAAATGACATTTGAGATTGAACCATATTTGAGAACCAGTTGATCTACCCAAAGGGCAAGCAACCATTGTAGATAAGTGGATACATGAGCGATATCTCGAGTAAGACATCGATAATCGTTTAAAAGGGATTTAGTCAACGAGATTGGAAAAACTAACTTGTTGAAAGGTTTACCTTCATCGAATAGACTTTGGTCATTCGGACTAGTTATTCCTCGACCTACATCAATTAGATGTGGATACTCATTTTCTTAGTAGAGAATTTGGAGGAGAAACTTGAATGGTTTAACCTAATAGTTTCATTGTTTAAGGAAACGCCTTAGACATTCTTCGAGAGAATGATACATTCATATCCATTGTTATAATATCATGTTTTAAAGGTGAATCTTTTCATTCTAACCTTGTGTAAATATCACATTTGTAGCTAGAAAAAGTCTAGCGTACTTGAATGACTCCAAAGATTAGTTATCATCCAACTTTGAGATATATAACGTGGGTTAATCTTGGAGTCAAACTCTAATATATCGTTCGAGTAGATTGTTATCCTTCTTCAAGTAAGATGGATCAATAAAGTACTTGAATGTTTGAATATGTAGAAATGCATAACCCATAGATACCCTGTGACTAGGAGCAAGTCTCTTAGTAGGAGCAAGTCTCTTAGTAAGTACATGTGTCCATAAATCTAAGTGAGAGGAAAAACATGTAGGGAATGTTCTTCATACAAATGTCATGCAAATATTTTTTGTAATATGGAGTACATACCTTGATTACAAGATCATGTCTTGTAATACAAAATACAACACCTAGAGTTTGCTATGCAGTTAAGTTAGCTAGCAAATATCGATGCAACACATAAGGAGGATGTTGCAAAGCAGTGAGTGAGATACTTGCATACTTTAGAGGCATTGGAAGGCACTATGTTATCGTAAAAGCTTACGATAAAATGAGATACAATGGCTACTCCATGTAATGATGTGGATTATAGGGAAGTTCATATCTGGTTATGTGTTTTTACTTGGTAGGAAAAGTCACTCCACGTAATAGTGAGGAACACATATAATTATGCGGCAAGAAAAGTCGTGACTATAGCATTATTAGCTGCAGTGCAATATGAAGGTTGGTGTAATACCCCGTCTGTTTTGATGATGTAGCTTTGCAGTCTTGTTCGATTTGATTTTTGGAATAAATTGGAGTATTGATTAATGATTTTAGATATTTAATGATGTTTTGAGATATTCGGAAATATTTCTATAATGTCTCGAATTTTTTCTTAAATTTTGAAATTATTAGAAAACAAAATTTTTGAATTAGAGCATATATGAATAAATCCTTGAAGTTATAAATGAAATAATCAGGAGAATTATTATTTGGAGAAATATGATTAAATTAAAAATTTGGATAATAATTGTGGTGACTATTGAAAAATGTAAAAGAAAGTGGGGTAGGATTGCAAATAAAAAAAATAAAAGAAAGAATTTAAAAGGGAGAAGAGATGATGTTCGCGGCAGAAAATGGAGAGAGAGAGAGAGAGTAGAGCTTAGAAGAGAGAAATTTTCAAAACGCTATAACTTGAGTTTTGGGCATCCAATTGACGAACAGTAAGTTGTTTGTGTTCCTAGTCATGTGCTCTTTCATTTGAGACCTGTGAAGGCCAGTGAAATCACTAGAATTTGGCGGCGTCGAGGAAGAAAATCCGAACGATTTTTGGACAATTTTCGGCGAATGGAGAGGAGTTAGGATGTAAGGTTGCCGCCACTAGATTCATCTCATCGAGATCTGCATAACTGGAATGGCCATTAATTTTCAGGCAAGATTCCGGTGACTGGCCAGCGATACTCCGGTGACTTTTCGGCAAGACTTTATTCCGATTCCAACTGTGAATTTCAAAAATTTGCGATCGATCTTTAATGGATAAGATGAGATTTTAAAGAGTTTAAGTGATTTTTTATGTATTATGTATTTAATTATTGAATTTTATAGTGAGAAACTATTATGAATGTGGTTGTTGATGATGAGAATGGGGACTGATTTGCAATTTGTGAGAGTTTGAGGCTTGTGCGAGATGAGCTGGGCTTCCACAAACGGTTCACCTCGTACACCGGTCTTGGCCCGACTTTGGGTCGTGACAAATGTGGTCCCAGAGACGGGTGGTGACAGTTGGTTATACAGTGGAATGGTCCACTTAGCACTAACCACCTAAAAAGCCTACGACAATTCTTAGTGACAGTCGATATCGATTACTTAATGATCGAAAAGATCTAGTATATGTTTAAGCAAATCAAGTTCAAGTATCATATTGTAATGACTTGGTTACACAAGAACAAGTGAATTTAAGTACAAGTTTGAATAAGTTCCTTAAGACCCGCATAGCACACGAAGTGTGTAATCCCTTAACACATGATCTTTAATAAGATCAATGTGGGCAATACACGAGCACAAATGTTTAAGAGTTAACATTTGTTGTAATGTAAAGTGTGAAAATCATGTTGGATAGAAAAGTAACCCACTCACACAGGTGTTTACCTTAGCTTTCCCAATTCATTAAGGAAAGAACTAAGATGAGGTTTTTTTGAACGTAGTAGAAAGCGCTTTCATAATCAAGAGGTTGTATTGCATTTTACGGTTTTGAGTTCATTGTAAAAAGGGCAAGAAAAAGTCTTATAAATAGATACGCACGCTATAGGAATTTTTCATAGGATAAATTTCTATGACGATCATTAAAATAATTAGATGCTAAAATTGAGATTCTTTTAGCATACTCTGTCTTAAAGCCAAAAGTAATCCTATTAAGTGTGGATTAAGGTTAGATGGTGCAATACATCGTAACTGAAGCTTTTGTGTGGTGTTGAAAATATTGTATAAACATCCACTTCTCCAAAGAAAGGAAATAGCATCACAACATATGATCATACCATGTGTGCTATATACACGATCATAAAGATGAAAAAGATTGAAAAACGATCTCATTTTTCCTAGTATGAGACTCTGTCGTAAACATGTAGTTCTTGATACTACATATCCTTATAACCCTTAAAACATTCAAAACGTGTAATTAAGTTGGGCTACTTTAGCTTGTTATTAATGATCTTGATTGATTTGACCAAGCATGACTAGCTGGGCAAGTAAACTTGGTTATATGGATTGTCTGGTGTAAGAGAAAAAGTTCGTTTCTAGATGCATTTACACTAGTCTCGTAAGTTTGCTTAACCGGTTCTATGTGGCGTGTCATATGATGTGTGAACTATCAGTAAAGTTTTCGTGAGATCGAGAAGTTCAAAAGCAAAAATTGTATGGTTATGAGCTAAGGGAAGACATACATTCTAGCAGTTTATGCTCCTGTTGCATATACGTTTGCATAATGGAACTATTCTGCAAGAGATGACTTTTGGTAGAATTGAGTTAAGAGTTGTTATATAACTCTAACAGGTGTATAGCAAATATGCTTTCATTGTATGATGGTCGCACGGTCTATTTGCTTGTATGACAAGTGGATGAAGCATGGTTACGTGAGTGTTAATCATGTTATATGACGCGTTAAGGTTCTGTCATGTGCGAGTGGGAGATGTTGAAAAAAGTGGTTCGCCCATGATGGGTGAATCGAATCCGGTCGGTCTAGGTGTGAGCCAAGACCGTAAACCGAGACCAATTGATAAGCCCAATTGAGTTGGGAGTGAAATGGGCCCATTACGCCCATTATAGGGCTTATAAATAGGTGAAAGAGGAGAACGAAAGTGGTGGTGGAGAAAGAGAGGGAAATAAAAGAAGAAGAAAAGAAAGGAAGAAGAAAAAGAGAGAAAGAGAGGGAGGAAAAATGTTTCCTCCTTCCCCCTCTATAATCCGCTTCTTTCTTCTTCCTCTGAAGCAGCTATACCTCTCCCTCCATCCAGAAGAATATGTTTTTCTTGGATAGTCGATCCAACAACGCATCTACACTGTGAACGAGACGAGCACTCCCGTTGACAATTTAACCGTGGTTTGCTCGCAAAACAAACATCGGGATTTGATTATAGCCTTGCTATTCTACTGCAGTTTTTCACTGAAATCGAAGTTAATAAGTTCAACCTGTTATTTTACTGTTTATCTGTTGAACCGGTATACAATTCATTCAATAAAGATGAAGTAACAAATTGAGGAGAATTATTTGTTTTTTTAACATTTGGAATTGGATGAGACGGAATGAAGGTCTTGCTTCATTTGGTCCTGTCACAAAATATTATAAAATATATAAAAACGAATGGAATTTGATATATATTTTGTCCCCAAAACTTTTAGAAGTTACGACGCCGACAAATCAATCTACTGTGGAACCTTTCTGGTTGTGATTGCAAAAAGTAAGGCCTTTTTGGTTTGATGGGGAAGAATTAATTGACAATATGCAATCAACTTTATACAAAAAAGGAAGGATCAGTTAAAAACATACAAAAAAAGAAGGAATCAAAATATAAAGAAAGAATAATTAAACAACATAAGAGTTGCCAGCAAAATACTAGGTGTTGGATCCCGTCCCCACATTTCTGCCATCTTGACTCTTTCGTGAAGTTTGACTTCAGACTTATTAGGCTTCGATTTTCATATTATACAAACACAAATCATATCGCATTAATTAATTTATTTTGAAATTCAACGCAAGAAAGTCTTCTTTATGTTATGTTGATTCGATGATGATTTTTTTCGACCATTTTTAGTTATTTGTATACATTTATTGGCGGTATGTTGATATTAACAATTTATTATTTGATATATAATTACGTATCAATCTCTTCTTTTTTTTTTTATAAACATTATTTGTCGTGTTTGCAGCATCATAAGGGCCGGCGAACAATTGCTAGTACAGACTATTTAGTTTGGAGATGTAATTCTAGTGGTAATGAGTGAAGAGGAATATTTTGTCATCTACTCCTTCTCTATGATGATATTTCACAACAAAATGTTTTGACTTGAATCAAACCAACAGAGAAGTCAATTTTATACTTCAGTAAAAAAAAAGTCAATTTTATATGATCTCTGTAGCACTTATAGTTGTATAGCCTATAATTCGGTACTGAATTAATTAAGGAAGAAAAACAAATTGCAGCAAGTTTATGTCAACCTCAAGTTAGACTATCTGACTTTTTATTTGTTTTCATTTTTTTCACTAAACTATTGTTATTGTTAAAAAATAGGTCCACTCATAATGGGTTATGAATGAAACTCTAACATAAATTGAAATAAATATCCAATGGATTCATGATCTTAATGTGTTGTAAATGAGTTTTACTTATATTGTACGAGAACCCACTTAACAAGCTAGTACCTCTATAAATATGTGTACTAAAATACTAATTAGATTGACTCATTAGTTACTACAAACAACACATAAAAACACAAAAACTCTCTCCCTTTTACAAGTATTGTCGGTCTTGGTAGCTTAAAGGAGAAGAAGTTTTTCTTCGTGGCACACTTCATTTATTCATGTAAGAGATTGTTTTATGACACTTGAGGTTACGGATACATATCAAGTTCCAATCATTAACTTAATTATGACTCATGACAATTAACAACGACTTGTTTATTGTGTATTTAATCAAATTCTTCAGTTGCACTTCTCAAGATAGAATTTCGATCGTTCTATTTAATTATATGTTAATTGTTATTTGATTATTGGATATCGTCAATATTAAAAAAATTCTTTTAAAAAATTCTTTAAAACAGTACTTAATATATTTTCAATTCAAAATCTATAAAAAGAACAAAGTACATAACAAACAAAAAAGGAAAAATAAGTACAATGCGAAAAGCTAAATTACAAAGTGATTCAAAAACAATACTAGAATATTTAACAATAGAACAAACCTAAAAGAACGAAATGAATAAAAATTATATTTGATGAGGAAAAAGGGAAAAAAGATCAAGTTGCTATAGCCTGGCATCCGTATACAAAGATCTATCGCATTTAAAGCTGCAATCGATAACAGTTGTGAAAATAAAATAAAAGGTTTTGCACTTATAAAAAAAAACTAAAATAAAAGGTATTGCCAAGCTGCGCTACATTGATGAAAAAATTGCTTCGTACTTTTCACAAAATCTATTGTTTAAAATTTTGGAAAAAATTATTAAAATATATTAATTATAGTATTATTTTGATAAAATATCCTTATTAATTCAACAAAATATTTATTTTTAATATTATTAAATGGAGAGTAAATTTGAAGAAAAGATATCAAATGTCTTTTTAATTTTGTAAGAATGGCAAAAGAAAAAACATTTCCTCTAAAGTGACACTTGTGGATTAGAGGAAATGTATAATTTCTATTCAAAAAGTAATCCGTGCATTGACGGATTAATTGAGTTGAATCTATTCAATCAAAACTTGAGTGTCTTGTTTATTAGCACACAACTCAATTAGATAAGTGTGCAAGTGAGAAATATGAGCTCTAAATAAGTGTATAGAAATGCTAGTAAAACATGCTTATAAATAGACATTACTAAACCCTAATAAGAGTTAGTCACCATATTACTAACACACCCATCACATTCTCTTTAGACTGAGAGAAAGAGAGAGGCAGTTGGCCTTCACGCTGCAAAAAGAGGATTTGTTTTTTTTTTTTTCATCTTGTTCCATTTTTGCCACGTTGAAAATCTTTGTGCAGGAATTAGACGATAAACTAGTCGTGCATTCCCATCAATTAACAAAGATAGTGGTATGCATGTAAGACTGACATACAATTAAATTATGCTTTTGTACTTAATTTTCATTATGTTTATCAAAATTTAACTCGAATTGTTTTTCTTCAATTTATTTGATTATATATGTTTTTTATATGTGATACCTTCATTTTCCTTATAAGAATACCAATAAAATTTATTTTTTAAATTTTTTTTATTGAAACAGATTTTTCTTTGTCCATAGTTTTATCCCTAATCATTTATAAAAACCACTAACAAATCTGGTAGTTGGAAAACTGTGTCTGTTTTGCCAATAACTTTTAAAACAAGGATTGGACCTAATTACAATCAGTACCAATTACTTATATACTTTTCTTTCCCAATGGCTTGACGCAACTTTGATATGGTCCCTAGATGAAGCCTCCAACCGACCAATATCAACACTATATTTTGAAATCACAGCCACTTCCATTTCATTTGGCACAATTGAAGCTGTTCCCACATTAGGAAACTAGTTTTTTTTTTGTGAATTGTAAGACAAATCTTTCCATACGCTTCAATAAAAAATGCATACACCTACAAATCCACATTTTAACTGGACAATTTTATTTGCTAGCGGAATCTCCTATTACTTTTATAATATGCTTAAAATTTACCTAAAAAATCATCAACATTTTAAATATTCACAACTCACAGCTAAATTTCGCGGTTAAAGACTAATATAGAATCGATAGTAACATTCAGCAGTACAATATTTGACATTTTTATCATTTTTAGTACCAGTTTACAACGTCGTTAACATCTAATAGAAAATTACAAAAAATCGAAATTATCAAATGGAGAACATGGATGGATCTATGGCGGTGAAATGTTTTAATTTCCCAAGATAGATAGAAATGAGGGAGCAAAAGAGCAGGAATTTGGATCTGAGAACTGTTGGCTCAAGGGGGGCCATTCGACCTGTTTTTCCTTCAAAACTCCGTTCACACACTCGCGAGAACTCTCCTTATTTACCACTTTACTAAGCCTATTAAATATTTCTTAATATAAACACTTCTCACATCTTTTAACTAAGTAATGTGGAATTTTGCAATACCGACAAAAGCCTTTTAACTCACAACAAGAAAAACAGTTGTAATGTTACTTCTTGGATCGGTACTTTCTAGTGCTCCTCGACTGTTTCTTCAGTGTCATTACACTTCCTACCATGACCTTTTGATTTGTTAAATTAAGGTAACATGTATAACCAACCATTCATGTGTGTTTGTTTTGATCGCACCTAGGTCTGGCCAATCAGAAAATAGAGATCTTTCTGACCATGACTAATTGTCAGGGAAAATGCATAAAATATAAGAAATTAAAAGGAGATTAAATGTGAGAATCTAAGTGGTTTGATCAATATGATTTACGTTTACAGGCAAGAATAGAGATATTTTATTATGTGAAGAACTTATTAGAGTACATTATAAAACTCTAAATTGCAAATTTCATATTGCAGTTTTCAATTTAAAATAACGCATTTTTTTAACTCAACTAGTGCATTGACTTGTTTACGACTCTACTTAAACCTTTTTGAAACTCATCATTTATTTATGACTATTTTTTTAAAAAAAAATTATTAGAACTGAATTTGGTTTTTAGGTTCAATACAATTCTAAAACGATTAAACAAACCAAGTCTTTTTGTACAAGTTGCAACATTCTCTAGCTAATATTACACACGTGTAAAGACAAAATGAACTTAAGGGGGGCCGGACAATCTGACATGTCACTATGTGATTGGATATAAGTGGGTCCATATTTTGGCTTCTATATATTTTCCCTATTATGGTCGATATTTTGAGGACATTTTATGAAATATAGGTTTGCTTCCAGCAGTTTTGGTCAAGCTAGTTTTGAAAGCCTTAATAATTTTTTCCCACAAATTTTTAATTTTTAATGAAATGATACAAAAAATTGATTTATATTTTCAATTTTTGGTTGATCAAATGAACCCCCTTTTATAATCAATAGTTGAATAACAAGTCTTGCATTTTACCTTGTTACAATTTACCTACATTGATGGCAAGGGTTGAATAACAAGTCTTTTGTTTAATTTTTTTTGGTAAGTATACTAAAATACATACTTACTTATCAAAAAAAAGGTTATGTGTATTTTTTAGTATATTTAATTAGTATTTATATAAACAACAATATATTCAATATTAAAATTTTAAAACAGACGTATAACTCTCTCTAATTTATAACTCATTTCTGCAATTTACGATTTAATCTATTAAAAGTATAACCTAAAATGTACAGGTACACGAATATATATATATATATATATATATATGTTAACCAGGTTACTAGTCCCAATTGATGAAAGAATGGAAGAGAAGTACTTGCCAATATTTGCAAAATATTCAACACCAAGTGATGACCTAAACACATCATCACAGGTGAATTTCATACACAAACCAGGTAGCTCTCAACGTCTCATTGATTACTACCATACATTTATTTTTTATTTTTTATAAGCTAAATTCATTATGTACACATATATTTGTGCAATCATTGAATCCAACTTATATACAAATGCATTAAATTTTGATTATGTGGCAGATGTAGTACAGTTGTACATCATGCAAGTGGGTATACATACATATAGTCACATAAATATATATAAATTATATGAGCATGTA
The DNA here is from genome assembly GCA_948243855.1 of Flueggea neowawraea. Taxonomy (NCBI): domain Eukaryota; kingdom Viridiplantae; phylum Streptophyta; class Magnoliopsida; order Malpighiales; family Phyllanthaceae; genus Flueggea; species Flueggea neowawraea. Next base: position 5,182 of record CAODLS011812345.1, on the reverse strand, counting down.
TCGGTTGCAGTAGCTCAACTTGCAATGAACATTTTGTAGAAGTGACTGAAATTCAGCTCATACGCAAAATCTATTTATATTGAACTTTTACCACTTTTAGAACTATGAAAGAATTAATCGAACGAATATGAACTATAAAAATAATTATATGACCTAAATACCTTGGAGCGTGCAACATGCAAGTTGGAACTCACTTTAATCACTAAGCAAACCAAACTGCCCCGTCAGTAACAGTGACACGTACGGGAGACAAATGATTGTGGACTTTGGCTCTACGTCCATGTTGGCGTTGAGAAACAATTATAGATAAAAAGAACGAACCACATTTGTTCGTATAGTAAAATGACCACACCTACTTATGAGAAAGCTTCAATAATTCCTCGTCCTAGCTGTATAGATCTCCCTCATAAAGATGGGAAACAGAGGGTGGCCCTTTTCCACATCCAAATTTTCATTTGTCACCCTGCCTCGAGATATTTACAACTGCCCCCACCACCAATAATATTAACATCAACCAACTGTCCCACTTTCATTTTATTTTTCTTTTCGTAATTTTATTTTTTAAGATTTAATTTGAGCCTTCGCATTATTTTTTTAATTTAATATAATAGATTAACAAATTCTAAGAGTTTTCTTTTCTAATATAGGTATATTGTTTTACTTTTTATATATCAAACATTTCAATATAGTAATTATATTTCATTCAAAAAATTTCACTCGGTGAAATTTCTTTAATATTTTATTTTCTAATTCATTTATTTTTTTGACAAAAATTAAACTTTTAATTTCTTAGTATTGAAATTGGCTCCAATATCAATAAGTTACAAATTTATTCGTACAAAATTTCTTTCATACATAAAAAAAAAAAACTAAACTATCAATCTTTTTCACAAGAATAGCACTAAAATTTGACGATGAATTAGTGAACGAGTAGTGTATGTGTGTTATTTAATTTGGTACATGATCTTTTTTCTCAAGCGCAATTCGCTTATACAAATATAGACGAAACAATCTCGCTAATGTATACGAGAAAGACAAAATTATTCATCTTTGTCGCAAATTTAATTTTTAAAATTGGAGCAGAAAAGAATGAAAGAGTAGTGTGAGGGTGTAATCAACTTTCGTAAACACATTTAACTTAATTTGTGGACTTAATTTTATTTGTCTGCGTAATAATTTTTTTTGGTTTGTTTTTTTGTAATAATTCGAAGAATAACATATTTCAAACTTTTTTTTTGCAAAATTGCACCAGGCCTAGAACTAGCTAGTGCGACTTGAAGGATTAATCATCGCCCACTTTCTCTTTAATTATCAAAAAAGATCATTGGAATTTATTTTCTTTTCATAATTTTCCTGAAAAATCAAAGAGGGAAAAAAGTGATGAGTGTTTAAACAGAGATGTTGTTGGTAACAAGGAGGGAAAGGTTAGGATATTTCTATGGAAATTGACCACCAATCTTTTTCGAAATCCACTATACATATGCCTTTGAATTTAAGTGCCCCACTTATGCCTGGAAAGAGGATATGTTCAGGAGGGTGAGGACTAAAGAAATCCATTATATCTTCCGCACTGAAATTTTTGCAAATTGATCCTTTCTGGTTTTACCCTTCAAAAATCGCACTTCAGTGTCTTTTTGTACATTTGTATATTATGGATCACTTTGATACAGTTTCTGCCATAGATATTATTTTTATTTCCATCGCTGGGACATCATTACTTGATTGAAATATTCTTTTTAATATATGGCTTTAGAATCGACCTTACAAATGTGTAAAGTTCAATTTTGTCCTAAATAACCAACTTTTTGGTTCTCCTTTGGTTGTTTAAAATAAATAAATAAATAAAGAATATGTTCTTTTGCTTTCCCTGGAGCCAGATGGGACTTAAAAGGGGATTGCTACATGAGACAATTACTCAATAGCATGAATGATTTAACTGTTATACACACAGTCTAATTATATCTTTTTGTATTTTACAATACAATTCCATTCTTTTTTAATAGAAGGAATCGAATCCTAGATGTCAAGGTTGACAATACATCCAATCACTTGAACTAGTATAGGTGACACGATTTTGATTTATTTGTGTTTAAACCATTTTTTAAATCCAAACAACATCCCAAAAATTGTAAGAGCTAACTAATTAAGTTTTTTAGGAGTCAACAATTAATTTTTTTAATCTGCATTATTAGATTGCAAGCTTATTGAGAAGTCTAGAGAATATGTGTTAGACTGTAAGCTTATTGAGAAGTCTAGAGAATATGTGTTTGATTTCTTCTAAGACCAAGACAAAATCTCTAGATTACTTACCTTTTTAAACTTTTTATTTATAAAGGGATAGTGATGATGAACAAGATAGATAGAGGCTTACTTAAAACGCGTTTTATGGTGTAGTGCAGTAGTAGTTAGCACTCTGAACTTTGAATCCAACGACCTGAATTTGACTTCCGATAGGACATGTTCTCAGCTTTTCCGTTTCAATCACTTATAAAAAAAAAAAGAAAAGAAAAGAAAAGATACAGGCTTACTTTTACCATTGAATCATACAACCAAAATTTAGGCCCGATTTTGGTACTAAACTACTCTCCGATAACTTTCGGTCATAACAATTGCCAAATGTCCGGTCAGAATCCATATATAGGTATGTACATAATCTTTATACAATATTACATTACATCCTTCAAAATTGGTTTTAATTGAAAAAAAAAAACACTTCATATGCAACCAAGAAAATCCCTCCAAACGGGAAAAACCAATTTACGCGGAAAGTGTCATGCCCATTTGGTCTTAACTAGAAACCTCACATGTTTATAAATAGTTGCAAAATCTAGTAGTGGATTGTATGTATCAACCTACGAAAACACATTTAACCCTCCTAAAAGCACAAACTAATACGATAATGTAAAAACACGTTTTCTTTCCTCAATAAGCAATTAAAGACAAGAGTGGAAAAGAAATCATTAAGACACACAATTTCATGGGGATGTCAAATTTGAGAAAATTTTCCAAGAAGGAACATGGGGTTAAAATAATGCCAGATATATGTATTTAAAGCATGAGATCAATGTGGGATTCTGTCTTAGTGATTTGGAGCTTGTTAACGTTAAATAACAAACCCAATTTTTGAAAGAAAATTGCTTTGCCACCTTGTTTTTCTCCAATAAGTCTCGTGCCCACATGTAATGCTACACTACTTGTCTATTACCAACCCTAGCTAGTTGGTAATGGTACTTATATGTATGCCATTTTTATACATTTCTTGTTTTCCTTCATTTCCTCCTTTTTATGGTTGATTTCAGATTCACTTCTCGCTAAATTCTAATTCACTTTCTTTTTAGATAATTAACCAGTCTAATCAAATCAATTAAGTCAAATTCAATTAGAAGATCCCCTTTGATGAGTCCTCAAAGACGTAAGAACCACTTATCTCATTCAAGAAGTTCAGTCTAATGTGCAAATATTCCAAATTTTAAGGTGTCAATAATGTTTGGTGCTAATAGAATGCAAGGTTTAAACATTTTACTCTTCCTACAATGAGGCATTCAAAATATGCTAATTATTCTAGTTCAATTTTACTCACCTCAATATTAATCCACTTTTCAATCAAGTCATTACAGCAAAAACCAATCAAGAATGATTATCACATTGAGGTGATAAATTGGAAATTTGGTAATTCAATTAGAATGTGAAAAACATACTTTTTTAATTATAATGGTTACGTTTATTTGTGGAATATTGAATCTACATGTTTATCATTCAATCATATTGTACTCTTTAAAAAGTGCAAATATCTATACTTATTCACTATGCGATTAGAATCTATAATCTACTTTTATGATATACTTCTACCATCTACTAGAAACAAACTCAGGCAAATATAAAACTTGTTGCACCGGCTAAGTGACACGGTGGAGCTTGATCGATGACGAGAAAGCTTTGGTTCGTTCCCACGTGTCAAAAGTTAGGTATGATACGGTCGGAAAGTAGGGGTACTAGTTATTCACAACCTCACATACATGGAGCAATACTATTTCAGCTGAGCCAAAACTTTGAAGCTTGATTCAATGTGGACCATTAGATGTGAAGTTGGGTCCACTTTAGCAAATCTTTTCATTCTCTCTCTTCATCTCTCACCGTTGATCTCTCATCAGAGGACTCCACTGCAGTTTTCCCAGTTAAATAAACTATACCTTTCTTGTCCCCACCGAACAACCACACCCTTTCTCCATTAAGTCTCCAATTAAACGTTACCTTTCCATAACGTCAGACTCGTTTCTAGTTTTTAGTTTTTACTGACGTCTCTGTTGCTTGCAGTATCATCGAATTTAATTTGGTCTAAGATAAATTTGTTCAAAAAGGAAACTTTTTTCTTGTAATAAATTTGATTATATCCATGTTAGTAAAAATGTTTGATCCTTGGAACTCAAACAACTTTACCACCTCTTTCTGTTTTTTTTTTCAACCACCTGATTTTCAGATTCTGTAAGACTCAACTAGTTTGAATTCAACTTGGGTAGGATACTGAAAGATGGTGAAGGTGTCTTTCAACAGCTTTACACGAGACTTTTTGTTAAGCTGAGAAAATTCTATACCAATTCATCTACACTTTCATGAATTACAACTTTTTTCTGATTGATTTTTGAAAATAATATTTTATAAATTATATAATAAAAAAACATGTAAAACTCGACTCATTTATGAAAAATGAAGGAGAGAGTTACAGCAACATCCGTCTGCGTCGGTCCTTTTCACTTAAAAAAGCTCGAATTTTATAATCTTTCACAATTTGTTTCTTCTTCTGAAAAACCTCCATATCTCTCTCTATCCATCTTCACTGCTGTCGGCCTTTTCTATTTATTGAAGTCTCAAGTCCCTCTTTGTTCTCTCTCTCTCTCTCTCTCTCTCACACACACGCACTTTTTCCGCTCTATATAAACCCCAAAAATCCCATGTCGAAACCATCAAATATCCTTCCATTGCTCAACACTCAACACTTCTTCTCTCTCTCCACCTCTATTTATCTCTCTACAGATTTTTCAATTCTTCAAGAAAATCACAGACACTACTCAGTGTAGCTGTGCAAGTGCATTTTAGAGTTCCACCCAAAAAAAAAAGCCAAAAGATGAAGCTCTCTATGTCACCTGTACGGCCATGCACAGCCCCAAAACCAACATTGCAAAAC
>CAODLS011812322.1:0-17444 GCA_948243855.1 Flueggea neowawraea | reverse complement strand
CACTTGGTACCATTGCAGCAGCACCTTGGGGCTCTGCTCTTATCTTGCCAATATCATATACTTACATTGCAATGATGGGGTCTAAGGGGTTAACTGATGCTTCAAAAGTGGCCATCTTGAATGCAAACTACATGGCTAAGCATTTGGAGGTCCTTGTTTTTCCCTTTATCTATTTTTATTGCTACAAATAAAATGCTCTGAAATGCTATTTTTAGGACGATCATCAAAAGGCTCTTGATGATTAAGCCAAAACGAGTTCTCGAAATGAAATACTTAAAAAGCAAATTCAGTGTTGACAATAACATGACTTGATGTGGCGCTCACATGATGGCTTTATACTTTTGCTGTGCTTTTCAGAATTATTACCCCATTCTTTTCCGTGGTGTTAATGGAACAGTTGCCCATGAATTCATCGTGGACTTGAGAGGTTTTAAGGTACTCTACTCTTTTCACTTGCTTTGATAATTTTCCTTTCGTAATCCTCTACGCCTAACCGCAAGACATTTTTGTGCAGCACACTGCCGGAATTGAGCCTGAGGACGTTGCCAAACGTCTCATGGACTATGGATTTCATGGACCTACAATGTCATGGCCTGTTCCAGGCACACTTATGATTGAGCCTACCGAGAGTGAAAGCAAGGTAACTTAATGGAGACTATCTCTCTGTTTGCAGTGCGTCTCATACTGGGTTAGTTTCAACTTTAAATTAAATCCATTTATCTGTTGCAGGCAGAACTAGACCGGTTCTGTGATGCTCTCATCTCAATCAGGGAAGAAATTGCTGAAATAGAGAAAGGAAAAGCCGACATCCATAACAATGTCCTAAAGGTGAAGTTTCGCTTGATTTCTTGCCATACTATCTACTGTTTTGAGTTGCATTTACAGATACAATGTGAGATTATATTGGCCTCTTGTTATTGAATTCGTGCTATTCTAAATCAATTATTTAACTTGTTCAAATGCAGAGCGCTCCTCATCCACCATCTTTGCTCATGGGAGATACATGGACAAAACCATATTCCCGGGAGTACGCTGCATTCCCGGCTCCTTGGCTCAAGACTGCCAAGTTCTGGCCCACTACATGTAAGCATCTCTAATTTTCGGCCTCATTGAATTTGCTTCAAGCTTTCCATTTTGATCTTCCATGAGATTTACTTGCCTTCTCTGGTTTTATCTGCCTCATTCTTCTGATTTTTGCGTGTCTTGTCTCTGACTTTTCGGTCCTCCTTTTAAATTCCATTGTTTTTTGGTCATTTTTTTTGCAAGCTAATAAGGATGAGATAATAATCATATAGCGTAAGTTGGAAATATTAATTATTCACAAATATGCATTTGAAATGCTAAAACTTTTACAATTTTACTGACAAAGTCATTGTCTTTGCTCTGTCAGGCCGTGTTGACAACGTATATGGTGACCGCAACCTCATCTGCACTCTGCTGCCAGTATCACAAGTTGTTGAAGAACAGGCTGCAGCTAGTGCTTAATCCTCCTTACTCAGAGAGATTGCGCAATGAAATGACAATCGTCTTGAATTTTTCTCTCTTGTGTATATAAACAATCCATATTCATCATATGCTGATTTGCAGCTGGGCACATTCAATTTCAAATACACTTTTAATCAGCTGCTCTAATAACTTTGTTGCTACTTGCAACTAAGCTGCTGTAATTATCGCCATTCCAATCTCATTTTAATTCTAATAAATATCATAATTGATGTCGGAAGTTTTTATCTTCTCCACAGAAGAAATATGAACACCAGAAAAATTGATAATTTTCTAGGGAATTCATGTTTATATTTTTGAGAACCTAGGGTTGCAAATGGATAAAATAAATGTCATCAGGCTCAGCTATTAAAACATGTAAAGGAGTCAAAATCAAGTTTCTTCCAAAAAACATTATTCTCTCGACAAAGCTATCTTAAATTTAGGTTACCCACCTCTTAAAACATGTAAAGGAGGCAAAATCTTGCTGGCATTTTGTATAACAATTCATTGCCAGCTCTGATTTGATAAATGTAAACAGTCAATTTCACTGCATGATCCTTGCCAACCAACTGTACTCATCATTAGAACCTTTCCAATTAAAACGTGCAAACCTTTTATATTATATAGGGGTTGTTCCATTCGAAAGTTCATAGGAATCGGAATCGAAATATTATATGGAGAATAAGAATAAAAGAAATCGGAGTCAAAATCATTCTCATTATAATTGTTTGGTTTGATACAAAATTAAAATTTTATTCACATACCAAACACAACAATAAGAATTAGAATATGATTTGTATTTTTTCATTCATGTCCAAAAGCTATTGATCAAACGACCTACGGATGACAATTCAACCCAAACGCGATTGAAACATCTCGAACCCAATCCGGTTTGAATGAATTTTATTCGGTATGACTGGATTTGGGTAAAACTAAAAGTCTAAAAAATAGATGTGCTAACACAGGTTGTCATATTTTGGGCCAAACTTTTTAAAAATAACCGCCCATGTTTCAATTCTACAAAAATGTAGGTTTTTATGTTTATCTTTTAAAAAGTCACATGTTTGAAAATAAATTTTAAAAATGTCACATTAATTTTTATATAAATTTTAATTTTTAATTTTATTTTTTAAATTTTTTCTCTCTTTTCAGTTTTTCACTCACTTACTCACCCCAAACCGTAGTTATCCCACATCTTCTCTCTCTTCCGCCGCTCCCCACCCCATAGCCATTATCTGTCTTCTGTCGCTCCTCTCTGTTGATCTCTTTTTTGTGTTCTCCCTCTGTCGCCCCTCTGCATCAGTCTGTCTCTCTATCCTTTCCTCTTTGCGTCTTTTCATCGTTTATCACCCTTGTTGTCTCTTCGTCGATCTCTCTTCTCGTCGCTCTTCATCAATCTCTCTTCTCATCGCTCGTTGTTGATCGTTGATGACGCGTCGCAGCTGGAGAGCTACGAGGAGGATGTGCCCCGGCTAGAGAGAGGTGGGGATGCAGTTGTAAGGGACACGAACAGACAGTGGCGACGACATACGTGTATGGGCGGCAATGGAAAGTTTTTGTTGGGGCTAGGGTTTTCTGTATAGGCAGCGGCGGGGGGAATGTTTGTTGGGACGAAAACCCTAGAATTAAGTTAGTGTAAAATTGTTTTAAGTCCCTAAACTTGTTGTTTTTCAATGTTGCTAACCTTGTTTTAAAATTCATTTTAACATTTTTTTTAAAAATTGTTTTTTTTTTCATAATAGTTCACAATAATGTACAATAAAATATAAACCATTGTGAACGTCAAAATCGACTCTGGAAAAAAATATTAAAGAAACAATTTGTTTAAAATTTCTAAAAAAATAATTAAAAAAATTCTTTTAGACTTTTAAAAAATATGTATCGTGTGAACCATTTGTGAACTGTTGTTAAACAAATTTGTGAATATTGTGAATTTGTTTTTTTTAGTTCAAAATGGTTCAGAAAAATGCATATCATTTTGTGAATCATTATGAATGTCAAAATCAACATTGGAAAAAAAAATTAGGGTCAAATTAGTTTAAAATTTCTAAAAAAATAAAAAATTTCATTTATACTTTTCAAAAATTATGAATTATATGAATCATTGTGAACTGTTGTGAACCTTTTAAAATATGTATTATGTAAGCCAAATAAAACTACTACACATGTGAACTATTGTGAATAAAAAAAATGTTAAACTTGTTGAAAATTTTTAACAAAATAATTAAAAAAATTATTTAGATTTTTCTGGAAATATGAATTATGTACCTTATTGTGAACCCAAAACACAATATGGATTTAAAATATTTTTAAAAAAATTCAATTTTTCACTAAAAAATCAATTTCTCCCAAAAATATGGCATTTTTTTACGAATTTTTTAAAAAATAGCATTTTAATTTTTTGATATATGGTAAATATAAGTTACATTCTTAATACTTACAAATATGACATGTTATTTAAAAAAAAAGTGACATTTGTTTTTTGTATAAAGTTGTAGTTCTCCCAAAATGGATTTGGTTGAGGGATGGTAAGGCATTCCATGACCCAAACTCGAACCCAACCTAAACACTGAGGTTTCGGTAAAACCCAAACCAATACCTGGAAAATGATATATGGGCTAAATACATATACACACGGCCCAGATTCATAAATTACGAATTCACATGACACACTTTTAATATTTTAAGTAGAAATTTAAAATTTTCAGCGCATGGATCTAACTTTATAAATTACAAATTTACGGACCCAACAAGATATTCAAACTTGTTTAAAACTTGTTTAGTAATCGTTCATTGTATATTTATTTATAACTTGTTTAAATAGATTCTATTAATATTTAAATATACGATTAATATATATTTTCAAAATATTTTATAACATGTTTAAGATTTATTTAAGACTTGTTTAAAATTTGTTTATATTTCAGGGAAACAATGCGAATTTGAAAATACAGAACCGTGTATAAGAAAAGTTACACCGTTAATCAATAATTATGAGAAAGTGAATATGTAATGAACATAACTTGTTCGTATAGAAAAATTTTTGCAAACTAATGTAAGTAAACCGCATAATATATATATATATATAACTAATGGGTTTGGATTTAAGTTTGATTTCCTTCACCTGATTGGGTTTGAATTTGAGGGTTTATCTTAGAGTTAATTATATTGGATGTCTCAATTAAAATTTAAATTTTGACTAAAGACATTTATAGTTTGCTAATTATTCAAATGATAGTTTTTTAAGTTTAAATTTGGTCTATAGTATTTTTTAAGATCTGATTTTTACAAATGCCAGATTTATCCAAATAAAGATCAATTTCTTGTCCCATTTTTTCACATTTTTCTCTCTTTATTTTCTCTCTCCTTCTCTCTTCTCTCACTCTTTTGTTTCTCTTCCTCCTTTCATCTTCTCTACTCTCAAATGCTTTCTAAAAAAACCCTAGCTGCCACTTCTTCTCTCTTTCCTCACCCACCCATCCTCCCACAGTCTACCTCTCCTCCTCTCTGCCTTTCATAATCTCATCTCTCTCAGCGACGACGTCTTTGTCTCCAATCTCCTCTCTTTGTTTCGATCTTTGGGTCCATCGCCTTCAAACAACGCCGCCCTCGCCTTGGCTCTCTATCACTCTTGCCTTGGTTTTTCGTCGTTTTTGTCTCTCTTTCGCTTCGCCTTTGTCGATCACCGTCATCTGTTGGAGAATTTTCCTGGGGATGCCTTGGTTCAGTTTGGAGATCGAAAGCAAGTTGGAGTGAAAAGAGAAAATAACACCGCAATTTATAGTGGTTCGACCAACCTTGCCTACATCCACTACCTAAGTCTCACTTAGGTTTTTTACTATAACGAAGATTGATTTCGGCTCAATCCAACAAAGCCTTACACCAAGGTTGATTGCGGCTCACACCTCTAAAGCCAACAAGGTTGATTGCGGCTCACCCCCTCTAAAGCCTACAAGGTTGATTTTGGCTCACCCCTCTAAAGCCAATAAGGTTAATTATGACTCATCCCTCTAAAGCCTACCCAAAGTTGATTTCGGCTCAAACCTCTAAAGTCATTACAATGTTGTTTTCTCTAGGTTCACAATAAACCTCTCTCACTCTCAAAGTGTTTTACAAAATGTTTACAAAAAATGAAAGCTCTATGCTAGAGTTTGGTTGTATGAAATTGATGTTTGAATCTTGATATCTAGCTTAATTAGGTGTTTTGGAGTGAGGGGAATGATGAAAATGTTTGGGACTTGAATCTATATGATCATCCACGTTTTTTTGTCATTCCTTGATGTATTTATAGTCATTCCAATCAATATGACCGTTGGTGGTGAGAATATTAACGTTGGAATGCATTTCTGCCTGTTGCAGCTTTCTGAGTTGATTATTCACTCAAGTGACACCTTTTGCTTACTCGAGTGATCAGATGCATTGATTACTCGAGTGATACTTCTTGTTACTCGAGTGATACAACTTCAGCTCGTATCCTATTCCTCTGTTCTTTGTGCATTACTCGAGTGATGAATTGGCTTACTCGAGTGAAATAAATGGGCACAAATGTTACTCGAGTGAATATGCATCTTACTCGAGTAAGGCTTTGACAATATCATTTTGTTCATCATCAAAACATAAAACGATCTTAATGTTGATCACCCTTGATCCAACAATCTCCCCCATTTTGATGATGACAAAATTTTGAAGAATTAAAGCGCTACATCAAAGACAACAATATTGATCAAGGATTTTATCATTGTCATTTGATTAGAAAAAAAAATTAGGAGATCATATCAAACATTTTTAAAATTTTCACTTCCCTTATCAAAAACAATTTATGCAAAGAAAATTTTTCAAAATTTTATTTTCTTCCCCTCTTTGAAAACAATTTACGCATTGTTTAAAATATTTTGCAAATATCATTTCTCCCCCTATTAAAATCAAAACAATATCAAAAAAATGAGAGGACTTGAAAAGATAGTATCAATGTTGGCATCTCCAATGATGTAGGATCTTTGCACCAAGGATGTTAAGCCTTCTAGAACGGAGACCCTCTCTGATACCACTTGTTGGAGAATTTTTCTGGGAATGCCTTGGTTGAGTTTGGAGAGCGGAAACAAGTTGGAGTGAAGAGAGAAAACAACACCGCAATTTATAGTGGTTCGGCTAACCTTGCCTACATCCACTACCTAAGTCTCACTTAGGCTTTTTACTATAACGAAGATTGATTCCAGCTCAATCCAACCAAGCCTTACACCAAGATTGATTGTGGCTCACACCTCTAAAGCCAACAAGATTGATTGCGGCTCACACCTCTAAAGCCAACAAGGTTGATTGTGGCTCATCCCTCTAAAGCCTACAAGGTTGATTACGACTCACCCCTCTAAAGCCAACAAGGTTGATTGCGGCTCACCCCTCTAAAGCCTACCTAAGGTTAATTTCGGCTCAAACCTCTAAAGCCATTACAATGTTATTTTCTCTAGGTTCACAACAAACCTCTCTCACTCTCAAAGTCTTTTACAAAACATTTACAAAAATGAAATCTCTATGCTAGAGTTTGGTTGTATGAAATTGATGCTTGAATCTTGATCTCTAGCTTGATTAGGTGTTTTGGAGTGATGGGAATGATGAAAATGTTTGGGACTTGAATCCATATGATCATCCACGTTTTTATGCCATTCCTTGATGTATTTATAGCCATTCCAATCAATAAAACCGTTGGTGGTAAGAATATGACAGTTGGAATGCATTTCTGCCCGTTGCAGCTTTCTGGGTTGATTCACTCGAGTGACACCTTTTTCTTACTCGAGTGATCGGATGCATTGATTACTCGAGTGACACTTCTTGTTACTCGAGTGACACTTTGAACTCTGCCTTATTCGAGTGACTCTTCCTGCTTACTCGAGTGATATGGCACATGGATTAGTCGAGTGACACTTCTTGTTACTCGAGTGATACAGCTTCAGCTCGTATCTCATTCCTCTGTTCTTCATGCATTACTCGAGTAATGAATTGACTCACTTGAGTAAAATAAACTGGGCACAAATGTTCCTCGAGTGAATAGGCATCTTAATCAAGTGAGATCATTTTGTTCATCATCAAAACATAAAAAGGATCTTAATGTTGATCACCCTTGATCCAACATCATCTTCCTAGATCCGCGATCTTTATTGATGGCTGTGGGAGGAAGAAGATGAACTTTCTTTGATTTTGTTGTTGTGCCAGCTATAAGCGGCGACTAGGGTTTTTGGAAACCCTAGCGGCTGTCTTTTAATTTTTTTTGAATGTTTAATTATTTTGTTGTAAAATTGTTATTTAGTCCCTATTTTTAATTGTTGTAAAATTGTTGTTGTTGAGTGGCTTTGATTCTATATTTTTGTTGAGATTTTTGGTGGTGATTAGGTGGCAGTGGCGGATCTAGAATTTTGTGACGATGAATTGCTTAGGCCAGTTGATTTTGAAGAACACCGTTGCCGATTGATTTTGTGTAGGTTGATTTTATTGAGTTTGGTTGAATTTATGCAGGATGATTTTATTGAGTTTGAACTTTGAAAACTTTTGAAGACCTCCGAAGACCTTCTGGAGACCTTTAAAGACCTTCGAAGACATTTTAAAGACTTCCAAAGACCTTCAAAGACTTCGTTTAAAGACCTTCGAAAATATTTTGAAGACATTTGAAGACCTTCGAAGAGACCATTGCAAATTTTGAAAATTTTTATATATTTATGTATTATCGAAATATCATTAAATCAATTTTCTGAACTCGTTTTTGGATACCTCTAGAGAAAGACCTTAGATTAAATCAAATTTATTATAAAAAATTAAAAACTCTTTTATGAAGACTTTTGAAGATCTCTAAAAAAACAGATTTTTTTTTGTGCTAAAATTCATTTTTTTAGAAAAAATCAATTTCTCCAGAATATCGCGATTTCTTGCGAATATGACATTTTTCAACTGAGTTTTATTTTTCTGGTATTTTACAAAATTAAAATCTTGAATGACATTTGTCAAAATCAATGTTTTATTTTGTTATAGAAATGTGATTTGCCCTTTATTTTATACTTTGGGTTTGGATATGGAGATGGTATCCCCGACCAAACTCGATCCATTGTCATTCCGAAAGCCACCATAGAGTTTCCCTCATATTCTAACCTTATGATGAATTGATTTAAAAAGGTCAACCTCAACTCACATGGGAAAAGTGGGTTTTTGATATTAATACACATTGCAAAAGAATTCTTATATATATTATAGTTCATTATATATGGACTTGTATAAAAAAAATACTCTAAAATATTATTTGAAAAATTAATTTAAGTTCAGTCAAGATAACTGGATAGGCTAACTAATTAATTGTAAAATAAACCGCATTACATCCCATTGTGTAATTCAAGACGATAAATCAAATTATCAAAATATTGTTTATTGTCTATTGTTTATGGGTGGTCCTCAATGAAAAATTCATGCCTGACCATATTGTAGACTTTTGCACTTAATTCCTTTCAGTTAGGAGATCAATATGATCAATTTGTTATATAAAAATATAGTAAAAAAATTATAATATTTGTAGATATGTTTTATAAACCAATCAAATAATTATTTGTTCTAAATATTAAACATATATGTTGAATTACATCAAAATTATTTTTAAGTTTTACAGTTGAGCTCATTGTCAAATTTATCGATGAATATGTCAATCGAATTTTCCATTATTTAATCTTAATTTATCTACGAATCAAATTTTAAATTAAATTTTAACTCAGTTTATGTATTGATCAAATCAAATGCCAACGAATTTTAGAATCTACTTGTATACACCGTTCAGTAAGTTCTTATGCCATGTAGTGTCCTCAATCATATACCGTTTACTATTCTAAGTTCCTAAAATAATAGTTTAAATTATTATTACTGTTGTTGTAGTAAGTGGCGGAGTCAATATTATTTTCATTTTTCACTTAGGCTTACTGCCAAATGATGTCACGGTTATTGACAATGACTTTAATAACAAATGGATAGACGATATATTAAATTAGATGTTTAATTATTTATATTTTTAAGTTTAAAAACTTAAAAATTATTATAATAAAACTGTAATGAAATTATATATTTAAAATTTCGTCAAGGCTAGGGTCACCAGAACCCTCGGTTGATACCTAGTCGCAGTTGCTATTGTTGATGGTGTTATTGATAAGCCACAACTAAAGGGCATGCCTAACCGTTGATGGTGTTATTGTTGATGGTGTTAGTACCTCCGTTGTTGACAGACAACTCCAACCTTCTCTGGGGAAGGAAGGTTGGAGTTAGCCAATTAGACCCCACCACCTGACATTTATATTGTTTTTTTAATTTTCTTTATTTTTTTGCTTCTTTCTTTTTTTTCTTTTATTTTTTTGATTTTCCTTTTTTATTTTTTATGTTAATTAAATTATATTTATTTATAATTAATTTTTAAAACAATATAAATACGTATTTTTTAATTTTTTAATAATTTAATTTTTTATATTTCTTATTAATGAAATTATATTATTAAGTTAAATTATAATTTAAATACTTATTCAATCAATCAATATATTTTATTTTATTAAAATTATTATTTTTAAATATTTAATTAAATAATTATGAAAATAAATATTATACACTATAATTTTAAAATAATATTTTTAACTCAAATATTAACTCACAAAATATTTATGTCAAATAAATATTTTTATTATAATTTAGATATTATAAATAAATAAAATAATAAGTGAAATGATTGTTGATCTAATATTAGAATATAGTGAGAGATTAACCATTAAGGAGAGATAGTTTATTGAGTGAGGCGCTAATAAATTGCTAATGTAGCAGAGTAAATTACTGTTGTGTCAGATTCGTCAACCCAAAATGAGATTAAGCTTTTGAAATGCCGTAACTAAAACTATTAGATATAAATTGATTTTTTTTATTGAAACTGTACTAGATTTAAATTGATTGACGTGAAACTTTATCTACAATGATACATTTGCTTTTTTTGTTAACTATATAAATATGATTGAGGACACAACATGGCATAGGTAAATTCAGTTCTAAATTATTTTATTAATTATTTTCAGTAAGTTAATAAACGGTCTAAGTGCAACTGAACAATTGCATTTTTTCGTCTTGACCATCAATAGTTGTATTGTTCTGTTAGAATTGAAACACTGCCTATTAAAAATGCTTTCTTCTATACATTCTTCTACTTCCATTACAATTTCAATTAATTATTCTTCTTTTGATCTTGGGGAGATTTATATAATAATTATCGTCTGTAAATTTTGTTGGCTGTGTATATTTTGAAGGAATTTTACCTTAATCATCAGCAACATAATGGAGACATAAATTCCTTAAGAATAGTATTTATACGCGATCAAAGCCTGGATATCAATATGTTGTTTTAACAAATATGCACCGAATCCTTCCGACATTTCCGTCGGATTCTATGGAAAAAGTCTAATTTTGTCCATTTTCTTCTTTATAGGATGAGATCCATCGAAAGTCATACTGTAAGATGCTACGAAAAACATGTTCACATTTTAGGTAAATTCATTGTTAATGCTATTGCATTTTCATCGCGGCTACTAGGAAAACTAGTTAATGTTGTTTCATTTTTTTCACAATTAAACGAGATTATTTGATTGTTAATTAAACGAACGTTAGACGAGTACAAGATATAGCTAGATAAAGTTTATAACCAGCTAAGCTTAAATTAAATCCTAAATTAACTCGTAACTAGTTAAGTTAAGAGGTAACTAAGTTTTAACAAATCAAAAGCTTAAACATAATATGAAACTCAGAACCAAGTTTAAATTCAAACTCAAGTCTTTCTCATCAAGCCAAGTCTAAACATTATTCCAATGTTTGACTCGACTCGATTACACTGTAGTTACATGTAATATACTATATATAATTCATAGATAATATAGCTCCACCATTTTACTTAATTATAGAAAAGCATGATGAACACGAAATCAGACTACGCTAGTATGAAATTAATGAAAAAAGTGTGGGAAAGTTAAAATAAATGGTAAGTGAATAAAATATGTTATAAAATTAAAATTAAAAAATGGAAGATATACAGTAGGAAATAACTGGTAAGGTTAAACACCCTACCATTTACGGCCATTCCCTCTTATTGGCAAGTTCACGAAATGAGCTTGAATTAATCCACGAATGAAAGTGAAAACTAGATATTATGCTTCTGATTCTTTTCATTATTAATGATTTAATGTTAATTTTATAAATTAAACAGCTGTATCTAAAAATTTTATATCCATCAGAAAATTTTTTCAAAACAAATTTTGGATTTAGAGTGGCAGTCACAAGGCTCTTATGTATCAAATTCAAGACTTTCCTCTGTTCTTCTGGCTTTTCAGTAGTTCATATCTCCATAGAGGTTAATGCTTGTGCATGTTGTATCTCTAAAAATGGTTTATTTCAAACTTTTGGAATTCATGATTTTGTATTTTTGCCTAGCAACCGGTGGATTCGCAACAGCACAAGTCACATAAGTAGTAAAAGATACCGTTCTCACGAGAACAATGTTTTTATTCTCCAATTGACTTAGTTTCAATTTGTTTAAGATTAACTAGATAAGGATGATATATGTAAATCAGGTAAGAAGTTAATAGCAAAAGCAAAATAAAATTACTAGAAAATTAAGAAGGTTAACCAATTTTTAATAAGATAGAAATTAGCACTTTCCTCATTTTTCTCTTTGCCTTTCTGATGAGTTCAATATGTCTAAGGCTAAAAATATCCAATGGTGTTAGCTATTCTTTCTTAAGGAACAACTAAACTATCAAATTGAAGAGGCAAGAGCGAAACCAAAAGTTTCTCAACTAATAACCCCAAACCAAATCACTTCAATTGATTCCTTAAGCAATTTTATAAATAATTAATCAACAATCACGATTTCTCAATAATAATCAATCAATTAGATGTTTAAAAGTTTATTACGCAACAATTCTCATTAAAGTCATAACACAAATAATCTAGTTCAATCTGTCACCCAAGATAATTAGAGCAGTAAAAACTAGAAACATGGCATGGATTAAATCAAACCCAAAATATTAACATCATAGAGATGTTTCAAGAGTTAGCTTTTAATCCATCATTATGATTGAAAATAACACACTAAAGACAAACAAAGTCATAAATAAGAACAAAAGATGAAAAAAGAACTCTTGAATGTTGCTATAGATTTCTTCTAATTTTCTTCCTTGATTCTTGGGGCCTCTCTTCCTAGTTGATCTTCTTGTCTTCTTCAATCCTCTCTTCTCCAAAATTATACTGTAAGATGTTGCGACAGACATATTCATAGTTTAGGTAAATTCACTAAATGTTATTGCATTTTCAAACCCCCTCCCCCACCCAAAAAAGAAAGTGTTTGTGACTCTCTATTGTTGTCTTTTTATCTTCTTTCAATTACTCAAAGGAATGGCTCTTGATTGATTTTGAGTGGTTACCCAAATTGTCCTTTAAGTGTCCACAAAAGTAGAACAGCTAAATGTCTCGCCATAGTTGTTACGATTGTGCAAGGTTGCATGATCGTGCACTACGCGGCTGGCGCACTTCCCATACCCCAAAACATCCTCAACCTACATAAATCACGATAAACACAAAGAGCAATTATGCCCAAAACAATTACAACTAATATTAAACCATTCTAATGATTTGTTAACATAAAATTAACTCCTAAACACAGTGACTAACCTAAAAACATACTTAAAAACACCATAAGAACACACATACCAGCAACTTCTGAACTTCTAACAAAAATAAATCTGTCAACCCGCCAATTTCTCAAGGTTCCATCTTAGTTGGGGTGTCAGAGATTATTGCCACCTCTAGTCGAGGTCAGTTTAGCTGATTTAGTCCTACAGGGGTGGTCGTTTTTATTTAAAAGAAACTGAAAAATAGAAATATTTTATAGGTCAAATCTTTAATTGTATATGATATGAAGAATTTTTATCGTTTTGTAAATTGACTAAAATCAACTTAAGTGTCATTAAATAAAAAAAAAATTACAACTTAGATAGTTGTCGATCAAAGATCAAAATATTTTTAAGATATAATTGAATTCTTTTTTTAATTTTTAACAAAATTATCTAAAATAGCAGGTTACTCATGCAACTTCTATTTAAATGGCTTATAAAGATTAAAAACATTTCTGAACTGTCTAAATACTTTCATTCAATTGCTAACATATTATTCCTTCCACGAATTTTACTTGTCAAAAAGATAAAGATAAAAATATAAAAAATATTAGTTAAAATGGAGAAACCTTTGATTTTCTAAATATTAAATACTCTTCGAAAAATGAAAATAAAAATAACTTAAAATTAGAAGTCTATCACAAACTTATATTTCTCAACTTGAACCATTGATATTTTTCTTTAGTCCTCTCTTTTTATCCTTCCTCTTTCCCTGGCTCCCTTGTCCTCAAATTTTCTCCTTCTCTCTCTCTCATTTACTTTTTGCCTCCTTCTCTCATTCCTCCTAACATAAACGTATAGTACTTCCTCTGTCGTCAAGCTATCGATAACTATATCATCATCATATTAAATTTCTACTGGTATCATTATTCATCATAATACGTTATATTAAACCATAACAATTTTTTTCTATTGATGTGTAACCACGATATTCCTCTGTCAAAAGTAAGAGTTGATCAATAAAATTTGTGAGGTACCACCTTCTTTGATAAAAACAATTATAACAATTTTAAATCTAAATAATTTTTTTTTTACATTTTATTTCCTTTTTCATCTTTCTCTCCAACCTCTTCTTCTTTTCTCATACTTCTTGAAAATCACTAAATACCAATAGTTTGAAATGTTGTTGTTATCACCACCTCAATGACCTTAAACTTGACCATCATAACACAAACCCAAAATGACCAACCTTTATTAAGATCAACCTATCAAATGAAATCAATCTCCTTTGGAAGTGAAATCAATTGCATAAGATTAATTATCTAAAATGTCATTAATAAGTTGTTTTAATGACTAATCAAACTTTAATTAAATGTCATTTAGATACCTAACAATTTATAATTCAACACAATTGAGCATTTGGCAATAAAATCTTTCATGCCTAACAGCCTATCTAGCTTATTTGGCATTCATAGATGCAAGAAAACCAATATTGTAACATCCTACCAAAGCAGACAACTGAAGCTAACATGTGAAGTTACCTACTGTGCAACAACTTTGTGTTCCCATATCGGCCTTGTGTATATAGATGAAAATGTTTATAAGTATAAGGACCTAGTTACTTAAATAATCTAAGTTTGAACGTTTGGGTTTAGTGGTTGGAAGTCCATTGATTGTTGGATGTTGCTTAAAGACAGTTGTGTTCTTATGCTGGGTCGTGACAAATGTACTCAATGATATCACCTTTCATCTTCATCTTTCCCATATTTTAAAATTGGCACGTGATCAGACAATAAAACCATGTCTTAGAAAAGTTCTTCATGCAAAATCTCTAACCATATCAAAATCATCCCCTTACTCATAACCATTAAATGAATCACTCCATCCCCTCCAAAATCTCTAACCATATCAAAATCATGAATCTATCAACAACGCATATCGAGTTCCCTGACACAACAACCCAAATAGTATTGTTAGAAAAAACAGTTCGACCATGACGGGTGAACCTAACCCAGTCGGTCAAGGTATAAACCGAGACCATAGATCGAGATCAATTGTTATGCCTAATTAAACGAGAATAAAATAATGGGCTTTCGATCTTTTTAGGAAAGCCCAAGCTACACTAATATATAATGCACTAATAAAACCCATTTGGGGTCAATTTTCTACAGGCTTTCCAAAAAGGATATAGAAACAAAAATCTTTTCCACGGGGAGAGAGAAGGTTGATGCCTCTTTCAACAATAAGAAGAAAAATCGTTCTTCTTTCATTCCTACTGATTCTTGCACAGATCGAGTGTAGCATATAGACTGCGAACTAGACGAGTCGAGCACTCTCGCCAATAACACCCATCATGGTTTGCTTGTGAGATTGGCACCAAATCAAATCTTGTCCTTGCTGTTCACTATCCATTTTTGCTGTCTCAAGGTTAATAACTCGAACCAATTAATTATACTACTCGTTAGTTAGACTGGTATAAAAATCTTCACGAATCAATCTAATGACCAATGCTTCGTTTGGGTGGAGTGTTAAGATTGGATATGATATGATTTGATATAATAGATTAAGAGAATTTTAATTGTTTATTGTTTCAGAGTTTTTTATAAAGGATAAGAAGGGATAGGAGGGGATTACTTATCCCCTCAAACTCCAATTTTTTTTAACCCCACCAAATTAATGGGTTGAAAGGGGATAAGAAAAATAAATTTAAAATATATATTTATATTACAATTTTATTCTTCTCTATTTATACATATATTAGGGTTACAACTGTTCGCTATAAAAACATGGCAACCATCATAGCACATGTGCGTAGGACCTCTCTCCATCCAAACGAAGAATAAGGCAATGCGTCTCTTTTACTAATACATTAATGTTAATTGTTTTCATAATTGTTCATCAAGCTGCATTGCTAGTTACATAATCCATAGACGTAACAAGAACATCGCATGCCTTGTAAGTCAAAAAAATTTCTCAGAGAGAAGATGAGAGCTTTCTTTGAATGCCCATTTGAAAGGCGTAAAGAAGTTTTGATAAAAATGATGTCAAAGCCTTAATTTTAGCTTATTACATTGGATCACAATTAAAGGCAGCAATTATTTAGGATCCCAATATTACTTTCTTTTTTTTTGATCAGGGGTTTCTCTTTGTTAGATATGAACAATAATTTTATTGCAAATAACTTTTAAATATATTATCATTTTAAGAATATTTAGTTTATTAAACTATTTTATTTATTTTTCATAATTAAGTATAACAATTATTTTTGTATATTTTATTAGAGAGTATAATAATCAAATTATTATATAACATTCTTATTTTATTTTTTATTAATTGACATTTCAGATAACCTATTTTATTTTTTTAAACTCTCAAATAATAAAATTTTTTAATTTTAATCTATCATATCTTATTCTATATTAAATTTTAATTACTAATTTATCTTATGATATTTCATTAAACTTTAAAGCGAACCGTGAGATCAAACACCCTACGACCAAGATCACCTAAGATCAACTAGCCAATATCACCAACACAATGTGGATGCACGTAGCATAACACCATTGTGGGCTCCATCAACACTACAAATTACAAAGTGGTGTAAGTTAGTAAAATATAAAAAGAAGAAGCACAAAAATGGAGGAATTTCCTTACAAAGGGTCAAAATTTACAATTACACCGTCAATGGGGACTACATGGGGGAGAATATTGGAGGGAATGGTTGAGAGGTTAATTTAAGAGAGAGAGTCTCCTCTTCTCAAGTTGCAATACTTCTACTGCTTCTCCTACTAGTAGCGTTCCTGTTACAGCTTAACGAACAAAGGTGCGCAGGTTAAGCGAATCTTCCCCCCGCTATTGTGCGCGCTTTACAATAGCACTGGTAAACCAACGAAAGGACGCAACTTTGTTAATGATCCATGTCGAAGATGAAGCATCTACTCCGGAAACTCCACATCGGCCGCGGTGGCGGCGGAATCAACGACCACCACCATAGAATACCGAAACCCGACCGTATCGGACCCCAGTCCGTCTTCGTCGTCGAGCGATGGGAGAACCGGGGCTGAATCGGGAGCGGGGGGATCGGACGGCTGGGAATGCGACAAGTGGTGGATTGGATTTTAATTTCTTGGAAGAGGAGTTCCAGGTCCAGTTGGCTTTGGCTATAAGCGCGTCGGATCCAGACTCGCGTGAGGATCCCGAGTCAGCTCAGATCGACGCTGCCAAGAAGCTTAGCCTCGGATGCTGCTCCTCCGTGGCTCCTGTTTCCGACGCACTCGTTGAGTCCCTCTCGCTCCGGTATTG
>CAODLS011812318.1:0-18418 GCA_948243855.1 Flueggea neowawraea | reverse complement strand
TCGGCTCACAAAACCTTTTCTATTGCTCTTGATTCTCTCACAGAACCTTCTTCTTATGCTGAGGCTATTAAGTTTCAGTGTTGGAAAGATGCATATCAGGCTGAAATTGATGCTCTTGAGGCCAATCATACTTGGAGTATTATGGATTTACCTCCTGGTAAGAAAGCTATTGCTTGTAAGCCTGTTTTCAGAATTAAGTATCTCGCTAATGGACAAGTAGATCGTTGTAAAGTTAGAATTGTGGCTAAGGGCTACACTCAACAGGAGGGCATTGATTTCTTTGACACTTATAGTCCTGTAGCTAAGCTCACTTCTATTCGATTATTACTTGCTTTAGCAGCTGCTAATGGCTGGCATCTTCATCAGTTGGATGTCAACAATGCCTTTTTGCATGGTGACTTACATGAGGAAGTTTACATGCTTCCTCCTGATGGCTATCATGTTCCTACTGGGAAGGTCCTCAAGCTACATAAATCTCTTTATGGTTTACGCCAAGCCAGCAGGCAGTGGTATGCAAAGCTCTTTTCTGCTTTGCTTCAATGGAATTTTCATCTTGCTTCTGCTGATCATTCCTTATTTCTTCGTCATGAGGGTCCTTCTTTTATTGCACCGTTGGTATATGTGGATGATGTTTTGGTGGTTAGCAACAATTTGCAACTGGTTTCTGATATTAAATTGCAACTTCATGATTTATTCCGCATCAAGGATTTGGGAGAGCTCAAATATTTTCTTGGTCTTGAAGTTGCTAGATCTCAGAATGGTTTGCATATTTGTCAGAAAAAATTTGTTCTTGACCTCTTGAAGGATACTGGTTTTTTATCTTCCAAACCAGCTTCTACACATATGTCTCATGATTGCAGACTTATTAAAGATGGTGTTCCTCTTTCAGATCCTCAGCAGTACAGACTTCTTATTGGAAAGCTTCTTTATTTGGCCAATACTCGTCCTGACATTGCTTTTGCTGTTCAACAGCTTTCACAATTCCTTTCTGCTCCCACAGAACAACACTTAACTGCAGCACATCGTGTTTTACGATATCTTAAAGGGACAATTGGTCAGGGTCTCTTCTATTCTTCCACTTCTAATCAGAAATTATCTGCTTACTCAGATGCAGATTGGGGAACTTGTCCGGATTCTCGTAAATCTGTCTCAGGATTTTGTATCTTTTTGGGTTCCTCCTTGATTTCTTGGAAGGCTAAGAAACAAAGTACCATTTCTCGTTCCTCTTCTGAAGCCGAATATAGAGCCTTGGCATCTACTTGTTGTGAGATCCAGTGGTTGATCTATTTGTTAGCAGATTTACAACGTCCTGCTGTTACTCTAGTGCCACTTTATTGTGACAATGAGTCTGTCATTTATCTTGCCAATAATCCTGTGTTTCACGAACGTACAAAACACATTGAGATTGACTGCCACTTAATTCGTGAAAAATTGCAGGATGGTGTTATTGCCTTACTTCCAGTTCGCAGTTCCTTCCAGTTAGCAGATTGTTTCACCAAGCCTCTCTTACCCGCTACTTTTCATTCCAAAATTTCCAAGCTGAATCTCTTAAACATTTATGTTCAGCTTGAAGGGGGTATCAGGATTATAAAGAAGACATTAGATAGTTGGTGATTTGCTGACTCAGCAAGTCCAGCTGTCACTTAGTTGTTATGGTTCTATCTTCCTTCATACACCTCTGCTCATGTATATATATGTTGATGCATCAACATAATTAATCAATGAAATCATTCTTCTTTCCCTCTATTTTCTGAAACTTATCACATAGTGAATCGTATAGGATAATTAGGACAAGAAAAGTTGTAGTAACCGTAGATGCCATGATCGTTGAGTTTGACAGACACCCACCAATATCAGTCGAACCTAATGTCTCTCATTATAGAAATCATGATAGTTGTGGAAGCGATTGAACTCAGGAAAAGAACAGAGACCACGTTTCCGACTTCATTTCTTCTCGAAAACCTGGGGGACGAGTGGATTTTGAAATCTGGCGTTACAAGGTCCTGCGAAGAAGACAACAAACGACTTCGATCTCTGAAAAACGATCTATGATTTCTCCAGAACGGCACGGCTTGAATGTGGCGAGAGAGTGGAGTGAGATTGTCGGAATTGAATGAACTATTGTGGTGAAGACAGATCGGTTGGGTTTTTTTGTCAAGGGCCTGATATATTCAGAAGACAAAGAAGGATTGGAGAAGTAGAGAAACAGAAATATAGAAGAAGAAGAAGAAGAAGAAGAAGAAGAGGAGTAGAGATAGGGATTGAGAGATGAGAGAGAGAAGAGAGAGAGAGATTGAGAGAATAATTGTTGTAAATTTCTGATTGAATTATACGGATCAATATCCCTCCCTTTACATGGTATGATGGTATGTTGTGACAAACTTCACCTTAGCTATAATAAGACAAAGTCTAATAACAATAAGAATTAAACAACACATCTTGTTAACGACAATAACAAAACTAAAATTTGTAGCTCGATGGTCTACACGCTATGACTCATAGTTTGGGTACACGACACTGCATCCCTCTTAAAACGATTATTGTCTCAAGAATCTACATCTGGATTGAAATCAAGGAATTGAGGCTTCACTTCCTCTGCATTTCCCCCATGTAGCCTCTTCAACTTTGAATCCTTTCCACCACACTAACCACTGCACACCTGCCATGTTTTTCTTCTTGACCATCCTCCTATCTAGAACCGCTTGTGGTTCTGTGATTGTAACCAAATTCCCAAACTCCTCTAGTAATTTAGGGTTAACTACAATACCAACTCTAATTTTTCTCTTCAATTGAGACACATGGAACACAGGGTGGACTAAACTTCCCTCTCGCAACTCCAATTTGTATGCGACGTTGCCAATTTTCTGCAAAATCAAGTAGGGACCAAAGTATATGGGGCTGAGCTTCAGATTGTCTCATCCCTCCACTGAGTTTTGGCAATAGGGTTTCAGTTTCATGTAAACGAATTCACCTACTTCAAAGCTTCTCTCGCTTCTTCCCTTATATGCCTGTGACTTCATACTGTCTTGAGCCCGTAAAAGTTGTTTCTTGAGACCGTTAATCACTTTCTCTCTCTCCTGCAGGAAGGAAGCTACTGAAACCACTCGAGGCTCGACCACATCAGAGTGTACTGGAGGCTTAAATCCGTAAAGAGCTTCAAAGTATGCCTTTTGTGCTGCAATGTACTCATTAAGGCATGCACACCAGTTCTGAACCTCAGCCTCTAGCTGAAGCGTTGCAAGTCGGTGAGAATCATTGCAGAAATTTCCGTATCTGGGTCTGTAAAAAGATTTCACTTCTAAAAGAATTTTGTTATGGATTTCATGGGATTCCGACATAATCTTCCATGTGCGAGTTAGGCCTTTTAACAACTCCTCTATTTGAGGCTGCAATTGTTCATCTCTTAGCTTTTTAATTCTCTTTGAGATTGATTCAGCACTTCGAATAGCAACCAGGATCCTCGCATACAAATCTTTTACTGCCGCTCTGGTCTTGTCCATATTGAATTCATCATCTCCTCTAACATCATGGTTTCTAAGTCTTGCACATTTCTTTTCATAAAGTTTCCTTGTACTATCTCCGGCCATAACCTCATTATAGAGCTTTTTTTCCCAACCATACAGTCTGCTAAGTGTTAGTGAATGACTTCCTGATTCCATTCCTCCATAATCTTCAAAAAGATCATTCTTAAACTCTATCAAACTTGAAGAACTCTTCTAACTGGATGCTACAACGCTTTTACACGAAGAGGGCTTTGCTGAAGTGGAACGATACCATGTAATGGCCTGTATAAGTTTAGCTGAGTTTTCTGGTTTTGAGTTAGGTTTCAAGGGTATTATGTGGTCTAAGGTTCTTGGGAAAGTAATCCTTTAGGCTCTGTAAAAGCATCGCAAAATTCCTCTAGTAACATTTGTAGTCTCTGTTTAACATTACACTGGTGGCCATGTGAATACCTTTCATTACATTTCCAGCACTTCCCCGGTTCTCTCCTTATTTCTCCTTTAGCCATGGATTTAGTGGTTGGGTGATCTTTATTGGTAGAATTGGCTTCTGTGGGTTTTGGTAAATGTGTTTGGTGATCTAAGAGGTGTTATTGTTAGGTCTTGTGGAGTTTGTTGAGGTGATATTGATAGTTTTGGTGGTTGAGTATTTGGTGGTGTGTGAGATAGCTTGGTGTAGAGTGTCATTTAATCTTGCTTGCTCATATGCTTCATTTAGGTTATTAGGCTTAAATCTCTTGACTGCCACGCTTAAACCATCACGCAATCAACCCACAAAAACTTTAACCAAATAGGATTCACTAAAACCAGGATTGATTTTCTTTACTAGGAATTTGAGATCTTCAAATCTCGCCAGATAATCTTCTAATGTATTGATTTTCTTAATCCTGTGAAACTCCTATACAACTTGAATTCCCTCTTGCTCTCCATATCTGCGACATAGTGCTGTTACAACCTCATCCCATTTGAGAATGGGTTTTCCTTCCTTCCACTATTGAAACCATATGTTTGGTTTAGTGTCTAAGAACATTGTTGCCATCTCCACCTAGAATTCTTCTTTCACTTGATATATTTGGGAGGTTTTGTTGCATCTTCTCAACCCAGCTCTGGAATTAGTGCCACTAAAGATAGGGAAGTCTAAACGGGGCTATATCTGAGTTTGTGTTTGTATAGTGGGTAGGAGGGAGTTTTCTGTGGTGGTTTGAGTAACAGTAGGGATATTAGGGTCATTTATCTGGGTTAGCTTTTTTGGAGTAAGTGTTTGGGTAGGTGTTTGTGGTTGAATGTGTATGGGTGTTGGTAAGATTTCATTTAACACAAGAAGCACTGTTACTATCCGATTGCTGCATTTGCATAGATCTCATCATGTCCATCATGCTTTTCATCGTCTGCTTCATTTCAACAGTCTCTTTTTGTGCCTCTTCTAACTTGCTTGGCAATTCTTCTAAGGGAAAAAGTTTCGACTCCAGTTTCTTCACTTGCTCATCAAGAGTTTTTAATTGGGTCACAATAGCCATGATAAAGATGAGTTTTCAGTAGCGGAATCGTGCTCTGATACCAAATGTCAAGGACCTAATATATTCAGACGACAAAGAAGGATTGGAGAAGCAGAGAAACAAAAATATAGAAGAAGAAGAAGAAAAAGAAGAAGAAGAGTAGAGATAGGGATAGAGATGAGAGAAAGAAGAGAGAGAATAATTGTTGTAAATTTTTGATTGAATGATACAGATCAATATTCCTCCTTTTATATAGTATGGGTGGTCTGTTGTGACAATCTTCCACCTTAACTATAATAAGACAAAGTCTAATAACAATAAGAATTAAACAACAAATCTTGTAAACGACAATAACAAAACCAAAATCTGTAGCTCCATGGTCTACACGCTACGACTCGTAGTTTGGGTACACGACATTTTTTTTCCCGAAACGGCTTAGATTTGTCTAGGAACGGTGAGTTGAGAGTGACGGGGGGAGTATGTGTACGGACGGAGGAGAGAGGGAGGCAACAGAGCAGGTGGCTGAAGTCCGATCGATGGACAAGAAATTTTGTTGGGAGGAAGAGAGATGGTTTGAGTTGGTTTGTTGGCTGGGTTTGAATAAAAATGGTTTTGGTCTTGAATTTGGTTTTCGGTTAGTTGCATGGGGAATTATGCCAAGCACCAAGGTCCAAGGATGTTTGTTTATTGTAACAGGTGACAATGATGCCAAATGGTGGAAGGTTTTGCTTTTTTGTCAAAAGACAGGAAATATGATGCAATGTTGTCCTCTCCTCTCTGAATTGCTCTTTGCAAATTGCCATCCAAGTACTTCCAAAACCTGACAGATACCAGTTGCCGGCTGTTTTTGAATAACCAGGAAACCTCTTTTGTTCATATCACAACCCATCATCATGAATCCATATCTATCAAAATTCTCACTTTCACTTTTTTCACACACCAATGGCAACTTTTCAATCTCAAAGCTCTAATCTTTTTCTTGTTTTCTTCATCTTTGTGTTGTCACTACCAAGAATCATGAATTCATCATCATCGTGCAATTCCTCCACAGGCCCTGTAGTCCCCACCACACAATTACTCACCGTTCTTCAACGTGTCCAAGAAACTGCACTTGAAACATTTGGACCCAAAAACTTTGACCCTAAACTTTACGTTGACTTGCCATTGAGGTTTAATCTTTCTGTTACAGAGAAGGCTATTGATGGTCTTCCAAGGAGTGAGAATGGGTCTGTTTCCATTAAGGATTTGGAAGTTTTCAAAGCAGAGTTTTTTGAAGGAACAGGGGATGATATGGTGTATCATCAACCAGAGGATTTTGTTGATGAGCCCGACGGGTTCTTGCCAAAAGTGGAGAACTCGGAGGTGAGAGCTTGGGCACTGGAAGTTCACTCTTTGTGGAAGAATTTGAGTAGGAGAGTCTCTCATGGAGTTCTTCAACACCCTGAATTGCACACTTTGCTTCCTTTGCCGGGACCGGTTATAGTGCCTGGCTCAAGGTTTATGGAGGTTTACTATTGGGATTCTTATTGGGTTGTCAGGTTACGATTTACATTTTTTGTTGGTTTGGCTTTTGTCTCTTTGATTGATACGATTTGTTCTTCTTTCATTAGTATAGAACCCCGGACAAGGTGGGGATTCTTGGTGTTCACGTATCATAATCGTGCATTCATTAATTGTGAATCATGTTGGAACATGTCAGAAATTGCCTGGTGGCTTCCTGGGCTTTAGAGCTACTAATTTTTGAATGGTTCAATCTTACTTTTGTTAAGGAAGTTCAGTTGTTTTTGCATCAGTTTCTGTTAGAGGATGATGATGCTAATTCCACACTTCTCATGCAGGGGTTTGTTGGCAAGTAAAATGTATGAGACTGCAAAAGCAATTGTGAATAATCTCATTTCTTTAGTAGATAAATATGGTTTTGTGCTTAATGGTGCAAGGTCCTATTACACCAATAGAAGGTAAGATTTCTTGTACTTGCTGATCAATTTTGGCTCATCTGACTGTTATCTAGATTTCGCTGTCTTTGTTTGCTCTCCTTGAAACAAAATCATTTCATAAGTTTGTGTTTGTCTGCATTTTCATTTCATCATTGTAATCTTCTTATATCTCGTTGTTAACTTGATGTGATGAACAATAATGTGATCATGTGAAGTTTGATTACATTCAATTGCTTAAGTTCGAGTTTAGGATATTCACTTCATTAAAAACAGCATTTGTGTCGAACATACCATTGCTGCGAAGAATATGTAAGTGATTATTAACTCCTCCCTGCATGCCCTCATGATTTCTTGTAATTATTCCTTCACATGTAGAAATTCCCGGTTCCTTTGGTTATCTAATTGAAAAGTTTAATTTTGGGGGTATTCGGTGCAGCCAGCCTCCCCTCCTGAGCGCAATGGTTTATGAGATATACCAGAGGACTGGTGACACAGAATTAACCAGAAAGGCATTACCTGCATTGCTTAAAGAACATCACTTTTGGAATTCTGGTAATATACAAGATGATTTTCCATTGTCTTCTTTGCTTTACTTTTCCTTTGCTTTAACATTTATAATGAAATACTTTTCCTGAGGTAGGACAACATCAAGTCAGCATACAAGATTATCAATCTGATAATCACATCTTAAGTCGTTATTATGCAATGTGGGACAAACCGAGACCTGAATCTTCCACCATGGTAAGTTCTTTCCTCTGTTTTTTTGGCTCTGCTAAGAACTTGAGCTTGCATTGGAACTTTAGAATTAATTATAAGTTGTTCCGCTCTCAGGACAGGAAATTTGCTTCCAGATTATCAAATCCTTCTGAGAAACAGCAATTTTACCGAGAAGTGGCTTCAACTGCTGAATCTGGATGGGATTTCAGTTCAAGATGGATGAGGTAACATCCTCGTCAATGGAGCATTATTTTATGGGAAACATCTTATTAACCTGATAAACTGATTTGGCAATGTAATTATAGTTTCTAAAAGTGAAGCTTTTAGATATTTTCACTAATGTTGTTTATTTTCTGGTCCTGTACGAACACAAATCTTGACATAACGGGAAGTTTACTCACTTATATATGGAAGGTCATGAATCCTATTTGCAAAATAGCAGGGAAGGGATGAAAATTTTGTGACCCTGCATTATTCATGCTTGCAATTGCCCTTATTATCTTGTCCTGTAAAGATAACAATCTCAGTTTTATTGAATAAAGATTTAGTTAGGGATAAAAGGGAAACCGACTTTTTAACTTGAATCGACAACGAATATTGATATTTGAAAGTGAGGATTGGTACTTATAGGCTCACTTGAGAAATTTGGCGTGCATAGGAAAGTGTTTTTGTAAATATTCTAGATTTAACTATATTGGCTTGTACAAGGTTTCACCTAATGACTTTTCTCCTTCCTCATGGCATATTTTATGCAGTATTTGCTCCTAAATTCACAGTATATCAAAATTGATTCCAGGTGCCTGCATGTTGAAAATGAAATTGGCTTTGTATGGTCGTGTTGTTACAGGAATTCTTCAGAGTTCACAACATTGTCTACTACCTCAGTTTTACCTGTGGACTTGAATGTATACATACTCCGGGTATGAATGCTCTCTGAATACAGCTCAAAATTAGTGACAAGCTTGATATGAAGAGCCATTTTGTACAATTTATCCAGATGGAAACAGATATTGCATTCTTGGCAAAAGTTATTGGGGAGGAAAGCATTGCAGTGAGCTTCTCGGAAGCTGCCAAAACAAGGAAAAAGGCAATCAACTCTGTCTTTTGGAATTCCAAAATGGAACAATGGCTTGATTATTGGCTTCCTAATGGTACATCCTGTAAGGTAATATTTTCTTGCAAGTTTCAGGTCTTTATTAGGACCATTTTTGTAACAGCCAAAACTTCCACAATTTTCCTATTATCTTTGAATCATTACTTGCAGGATTCTCATACATGGCAAGCAAATCACCAGAATCCAAGTGCATTCGCTTCAAACTTCATTCCGTTGTGGGTTGATCTGTTCAATTCAGGTCTGCAATCTGTCTGGCAATTTTGATTATGATCTTGAGATTTGGATAGCTCAAATCTACTGCAGTTTGATTATGGCATCAAGCTTATATTGCATTCAACTGCTTCCCTGACAACTAGATTGGAAATAAAACTATTCCTAACTAATCTATAAAAATGTCGAACCAACTATACTGTCTTTGTTGCTGAGATAGAATAGATAAGGGCCTCATGATATGTTTTAGTTTACAATTGGAATATTAACGAATGGCATATAGGCCATTGGTTGATGAGATTTTCAATTCTACTTCATTTTCATCTTTTGATTTCTATGTTATCAAATGGTGAAGAAAATACTCTTGTTTCCCACATGTCAAGAAACCTTTTTGGTGGAGAATGTCACGAGAAGTCTTCAAAACTCGGGCCTACTTCATTCTGCTGGAATCGCCACTTCTTTAAAATTATCTGGGCAACAATGGTTAGTAAAAATTTCTAACACTTGTACTTTTCTGTATTTTATGTTTATTATACTGTCAGAAATTCAGATGATTGGCACCGCATATTTTTTCTGTGGCTTGATAGACATTGTTAAAGCAGGGACTTTCCAAATGGTTGGGCACCACTGCAACACATGATAGTTGAAGGTCTGGTGAGATCTAAATCAAAGGCAGCTAAGCTGTTGGCTGAAGACATTGCAGTGCGGTGGATCAAAACAAACTACGTCACATACAAGAAAACAGGCGTGATGCACGAAAAATATGATGTTCAAAAGTGCGGAGAATTTGGGGGCGGCGGTGAATACATTCCGCAGGTATACAAATATCCACTGCCAAAAAGATGCAGAATTTTTGCTGCTGATATATTTTTGGCCTCATGAGAAGTCGCATGGTAATTTATTTCTATGAACTGATGCATTGCAGACTGGTTTTGGTTGGACGAACGGAGTGGTATTGGCATTCTTAGAGGAGTTTGGATGGCCTAAGGACCGGAAGATGGATTGCTGAATGTAGAAAAGCTAATATAAAGTATAGGTGAACCATTTTTATAATACACATGGAATGTTTCACTCTTTGTTTCATTTCGTTGATTAAGCCAACTCTTGTTGATTGTTGTTTACTGATTATGTTCTGAAATATGGGGGGAATCAAAGAAAGAAAAGGTTATGATTACTTGTAAGTGCAAGGCTCTCAAAGAAAGGGGAAAAGCCAGGTCCTTAAATATGAGTTCAAGTCTACCTTTAGGTTTGTAATCTAGTGATACTAGAGTCATTTCCAACGGGATCGAGAGTTCGATTTCTACGGAAAAAGTTTATAGGCATGATCTGGCTATTTCGTCTGACAATGTTTGTTGTTTAGGAATTGTCTAATGTATACGATTCTGCAACTGGATTTGATTCTTTATCTATTAATGCAAATCAAGTTTATGTTGTTTGGTGATTTTGCTAGTTTCTTAGCATGTGCCTGCACAGAAGTCAAGTTTTTATGAACAGAGAAACCATATCTGTCAAGTGTGAATCAGACATTAAGCAACAACTGCGAAATAAGCATGTATCCCCTTGTCTTGTAATTACCAACCAACCAAGTCTCTTACAAGTTACAAATTAACGTTTGATAGCAACAAAACTACGAGGTAGTAGCAAATTTTTTAGTTCTTTTTATTGGTCAAATTAACTAGTTTTTGGTCGAGAAAAGGACCAAAAATCCTATTCATTTCTAATTTTGCTTTCAACCCAGTATGATTTGCTCTTCATTTTCTTTAAAACTGTTTGTTGGGGTGAGTTATGATTTCATGCCTATGGTTTGCTCTAATACATGATTTCGTATTTGCATTTTCGAAAATTAGTGATTTCATATAAAACAAACACAAAATCCTCTAATTATTGGATCTTATTCTATGTGCAATCAAATGGGAAATGTAATTGCTTACAGTACTCTGTGCTCGAGGCCTGATTTTCCGAATCTACACAAGATGTCTTCTTATGTTGTTTAATGATAAGAATTATGAAGCAAGATTAGGTTTCCTGATCATGACACAAAACATGGATATGCCTCAAGAAGTGAAGTGTGATTAATGATAGTGCAATATAATTTATAATAATCCTCCAAAGCTGGTGGAGTTAGTTGCCTAATTCTTAATCAGTTTCTGTCACCATCTTAACTAAGTAGCTGACAAAAATATTTACCATATAATTAATCCACACTTAAAAAGATTTCCACATAATTATTTTAATTAGTCTCCATCCAACTCATGTGTGTGGAATAATATGGTCATGAATGACTCCTTACATCACTGAAGTTAAATATGAGGAGCTTATAGAAGATGGTGGTGGGTTATTTTATAGATCCTAGCTCTTTTTCTTAGCCATTGATAGATACTGTTAATTATATATAATCTAAATTGATTAAAGCCTAATTTTTAGCAAGATTAACATTTCTTATTTGTTTTTAGCGGATAATTAGGACAAAAATGCTCACACTCAATATCCCATATTTTAACCTTAATTGGTGAGTGTCGGGTTTGGTTGGTGAAAATTCACAAAGTATCGATTAGATGCCATTTTGTTATACCATTAATTATAAGTGATCTTCATCATCAAAGCTTAGTTAGTCGAGAATTGGATGTGAGAGTGAGCACAAATTAACAATATATTAACAATAGAATTGGAGTCCTATCCGAACGCTAATAGACTAAAAATTCGACTCTTATCACAAAAAATAAAGTTACAATCAATCAATATTAAAAAAATCATATTTCGGATTGCAGTACTTTGATTTTTTTTATTCCAATAAAATATCTATGTTTCGATGTCAAGGAAATACAAAAGAAATCAAATCAAACTTGAAAAATTTGTGAGCAAGCCAAGAGTTCAAAATCAAATTGTAATCCTTTTAAATTTCTTTATCTTTCTTTTGAAGTGTTAATGTATGGTTGGTGCCTCGTGAAGTGCAACTCTTTTCAAAGTTCATTATCGAAAAGTTGGCGTAGGATAATGTGAAATTGACAACCTTATTTTATAAAAATCCATTCAAAAAACTACATGTGCCATATAAATATAATAATTATTTAGCTAATAAAAATCTATATAGGTATCCAAATCAACAAGGTGGAGAGATGATTAGTCTCATCAAGCCCATGATTTATTTTAATGGAAAATGATCTTTCAATAAATTAAAATATCACCAAATTAACTTCTTGTGAGTTGTAAGGAAAACACTCACACAATTTCGAGTGTTGTAATATATTTGATTACTTCTAAGTATATTTTTAAAAGTTTAGTTTTAAAATCTAATTTACTACTCGTAAGTATTTAGTATATATACTAGTAAATAGTTTATCAATTTAGTAAGATTATTTCGATAAAATCATGATTAATTTAAAATATAAGTCTGGAAATTTCTTAACCCTAATTTTTCTAAAGAAGGGACCCATGCAATATTCTGGGCACCTACAGAAAAAGAAAGAGTAGGAAATTATAGCAATGACTGAAGAAATGGCAGATCCCATAGCTCCATTTGTATTCACATGTGCTTTGATTAATTAAAAAATTGGTGTTCCAACCACAAACTAGGAAATTGAGTAAGTGGGAAGTAATTCATGCCAATAGACGCTTTATATTGTCATCTTACTATTATAATTTAGTTGGATTAGCTTTTTTGTTTAGTGCATCTTAGTGGTCAAATAGAATCGGCTAACAATATATACACCAAAACTAAAAGAAAACCTTCAATAGTTAACGCAATCACACACAAAATCCAAGGTTTGATCTCATAGTTTCTTTACATATGTAATGTTCTTATGCACAAATCCAAATCAAATCAACTTTTTGGTTATATATAGGTGCATATATACGGCGAAGTCTTTTTAGACCTCCGTGTACATTTTATCCATTGATCAACATCCCTCATAAATAATGCATTTGTTAAAAAATGAGTTTGCCCATTTGACTTATGAATAGAGTCCGAACTTGAATTAAATTAAATATTAGTGGGTTCATATTTCTAATAAATTTTAACGAACAAGTTCCACATATATTATAAGAGAATTCACATAATACCAATATAAATTTTTATACTAAAATCTAATTAGGGTAAACTCTTCAATTATCTGAGATGTATAAGGACAAAATTAGATAGTTTCTATTATGCTAACTTGGCAAGTAATGCCAGCTGTACATAGTTGGTTATTTGGATAGCTTACTCGACACACCTCTGATCAAGTATATATTTGTACATTCTCTTTGTGATCAATAAATCATAAAAATCACATGGTATCAGAGCTATTTTAGAGCATGTTTAACTATATTTCTCTTATTTTTTTAAAATATAATATTTTATTTTACTATTTATTTCAAAATTTTAAATTCAATTCCACTTTTATTACAATCTACATCACTTTTTTAATATTTTACTAATAAATTAACTAATATTTTTTTCGAAACTACAGTATCTCAATAAAATTAAACAATTATTATTCATTCCTAAATACTATTTATTTACTTTATCAATAAAATATTTATTTTTTTAATATTTTCTCTTTTAATACACAATTTTTTTAAAAATTAACACACAAATAAAAATAAAATAATATTTTTAACTCTCTAAATTTATCTAACTCGTTAAACATGCTCTTGCTATCTATCCTCTTCTTCTAACTTTCTCTCTCCAAACAGAAAATTTTTCTTCTGTAACTACCATTTTTCTCATTGATTCTATCACTTTCTTACCTTAAGTTCTAGCTTCTCTACTTCTAATTTCTTTCTGATCAGTGCTTTCAATGGCGAATTCTTCAGTTCTTGCAAATTTTCGTGTTGAAGAACATATATCTAGACCCTATTATATCTATCCCAACGAAAATCCTGCTTTACAATTGGTTTTCACTCTACTGGATGCTTCAAACTTTCATTCTTGGAGAAGAGCTATGACAATGGCACTTAAAATGAAGAATAAACTTCATTTTGTTGACTGATCTATCTCGATTCTGGAAAAATCTGACTCATTGTTTCAAGCATGGGATCCCTATAATACTTTGGTGTTGACATGGATCCACAACTCTGTAACCCCATCTATTGCACAAAGTATACTCTGGATAAACACGGCTACGGATGTTTGGTTGGATCTTGAAGCTCGTTTTGCTCAACAGGATGTGTTTAGGATGACTATTCTTCAGGAAGAACTTGCTTCCTTGAAACAAGGTACTCAATCAGTTACTGAATACTATACAAAACTTAAGATAATATGGGATGAGATTGCTACATTGCGTCCTCTGCCTTCTAATACACACAACTGTTGGAGAATTTCGATCTAAACTTTAGATAGCTTTTGTATGAATGAAAGCAACTTGAAAAGTAAGAGTCGATACAAAGATTTATAGTGGTTCGGTTAATTTTGCCTACATCCACTACTTAAGTCTCACTTAGACTTTTTACTATCGATGATTGATTGCGGCTCAATCCAATAAGGCCAATACACAAGGTTGATTCCGACTCACCACCTCTAAGACCTCACAATGTTATTTTCTATAGGTTCACAACAAACCTCTACAATGTTGTTTGATACTTAGGTTCACAACAAATCTCTACAATGTTGTTTTCTATAGGCTTACAACAAACCTAACTCACACTCTCAAAGTGTATACAATTGGTTTACAAACAATGAAGCTCTATGCTAGAGTTGAGTATTTGAGATTGAAGGTTGAACTTTGATCTCTAGCTTGAATTGATGTTTTTTCTTGATGGAAATTGATAGGAAGTTTGGCTCTATGATTTCTGATGTTGTCCAACATGTTCTTGGTCTTCTCTTGATATATTTATAGCCCTTTGAATCAATATGACTGTTGGAGAGAAGAATATAGTCGTTGGAGTGCATTTAATGATGTATGTGTCATTCTCACGTACGTAACAAAAAGCTTACGTATGTTACCTGACTTGAGTTCCAGCACACGTACGTGATAATTAAATTACGTACGTTGATCATAGCGGATTTCCAGTTCATGTACGTGAATCATAACTGACGTACGTGACTACTATGTTTGAACCATCTAGTAGCTTATGTTTTCAATCCGGAGAATCTTGCGTACGTGAAACTCCATCTCACGTACTTTATATCAATGTTACGTACGTGACTTTTGACTCTTGTGTACATCAATGACAACACACGTACGTTAAATTCTTCTTACGTACGTGAACCATGTTTCAGAGGGGTCCAATGGCTTCTGTTTGTCTTCAGACCTTCTATCACGTATGTGACACGTTACTAACGTACGTGAGATGTTTTTGTGACTTGGTTTCGCAAATCCAAACTTTTCAACATGTTTTCTCTTCAACTTAAACGTTTTGCTCTTCATCAAAACCTTTTTCTCATCATCAAAATACATAAAGAACTTATTGTTGATCACCCATGATCGAACAACAACTACAGTTGTGGTGGTTTGTTGTTACTTCGACAGTATCAAAATGTTGATCACGTAACGAGATTTTTAAGAGGATTGTCGGATTGTTTCTCTAATGTCATATCACAGATTATGTTTCTTCAGCCTTTACTTGACATAAATCAAGTCTTCTCTTTAGTAATTCAAAAGAAAGAGAGTTTAAATCTGTTAATGCTAATGCTCTTGAGCCTGTTGTTTTCATGAATCAATCCATGTCCTATTCTGTTAATCGTGGTAGTGGACGTACTAATCGAGGAGGAAGATTTAATCGTACAAGGCCTGTATGCACATTTTTGTGAAATGCAAAGTCACATTGTTGATCGTTGCTATGGAAAGCATGGGTTTCCAGTTGGCTATAAATCTGTTACACATGTTAATTTTGCAGAAATGCAGATTGGATCAACAAATCCTGCTATTTCATCCACACATTGCACCACAACAAGGCATTCTTCCAACGCCTTCTCAACCTTTGCCTTCTGTTTCTCCTCAGATCAATGCCATAACAGCATCATTTTCTTCTCTTGCATCAGAAGGTAACTATTTCACATAGATTGTTAACAGTGGTGCTACTGACCACGTTGTTTGCTCATTGAATTGGTTCACCGATTATAATACTGTTGACCACGTGTTTGTTCATTTACCAAATCAAACAACTGTCCCAGTTACTCACATTGGTATTGTGAGTCTTTCAGATTCTCTAGTTCTTCATCAAGTTCTGTTTGTGCCACAGTTCAACTGCAATCTAATATCTGCTTGCAAGTTAACTGCAGATGGCTTATGTTATCTGCTCTTTCGTCATGATATGTGCTTCATTCAGGATTTGCAGAACCAGATGATGATTGGACAAGCTAAGTTGTCTTTTGGGCTATATCATCTTCTGCCACCGTCTTCTTTTCATTCTGCTTATGGAGTTACTGCTACTAGGACAAATTTGTGGCATTCAAGGCTTGGTCATCTTTCCAGCCAGCGTTTGACAGACATAGCTGCTTCACATTCAGATGTGATTAATGATCATTATTCTCATTGTGAATATTGTCACTTAGCTAAGCAAAAGAAAATTTCATTCCCTGTCAGTATTTCTAGTTCTAGCAGTGCTTTTGAGCTTATTCACATTGACATTTGGGGTCCTATGGTTACTCCAACATACTCAAATCATAAGTACTTTACCATTGTAAATGATTACACACAATGTACTTGGATTTTTTTGTTACTGAATAAAAGTGAAGCCATAATTCATTTGCAGAATTTTATCACTTTTGTCAGAGTTCAATTTCATACTTTTGTGCAAAAGGTTAGATCTGATCAAGGGACATAGTTTAATATGCCTAATTATTTTGCTTCTCAAGGCATTATACATCAAACTTTATATGTGTACACCACACAGCAAAATGGGTTGGTGGAACGTAAGCATCAATATATTCTAAATGTTGTTAGAGCTCTACGTTTTCAGAGTGGGTTACCTATTGACTTTTGGAGATTATGTATTACATGCTGTTTATCTTATAAATAGACTTCCTTCTCCACTTCTTTCAAGTAAAAGTCCTCATGGGATGCTGTTTAAAACTGCTCCTTCCTATTCTCACCTGCGGATTTTCGGCTGTTTATGCTTTTTTTCTACTCTTGATCATGGCAGAACTAAGTTTGCTCCTCGATCTATTACAGGCATCTTTTTTGGGTTTCAAGAGTGGGATTAAAGGGTATAAAGTCATGGATCTTAACACGTATGAGCTTCATGTTAATCGTAATGTCATTTTCCATGAAAATATATTTCCCTTCCACAATTCTTCTTCTCCTAATTCTGATCCTTTTATTCATATTCTTGGTTCTCCTCGCTTGATTCTCCTTCTTCTTCTAATTCTTCTTCTCCATTACCAGTTTCTTCTACTGCTATTCCCCCTGATGTTCCTACTTCTTCTGTTCCTCAGTGTTTTATTTCCTCTCCTCCTGTTCCTTCCTCTACCCCCTCAGTTCCTTTACGTCGCTCTACTAGATCTCGTCAGCTTCCTTCTTACTTGACTAGTTACGATTGTAACGGTCTTCCTCATCTTCATGTTTCCAATATTTCTACTTCTTGCAGTCCTCATACACATTCCAATGTTTTTAGTTTTCACAGACTTTCTCCTTCTCATCGAGTCTTTTCTGTTAGTCTTACTTCTCTCAAAGAACCCTCTTCCTACTTTGAAGCTATTAAAGAAACATGCTGGAGGGATGCCATTGCTTTTGAAATTAAAGCTCTTGAGGATAATAATACCTGGAGCATAGTAGACCTTCCTTCAGGTAAACAACCCATTGATTGCAAACATATGTTTCATCTAAACTTCAACGCAGATGGTTCTGTTGAGCAATGTAAGGACAGAATCGTGGCCAAAGGCTTCAATCAGCAAGAAGGTATTGATTTTACTGATACGTTCAGTCTAGTAGCAAAAATGACAACAATCAGGTCATTACTTGCTCTTGCTGCTATTCACAAGTGGCATCTCTATCAACTTGATGCCAACAATTCATTTCTCTATGGTGACCTTCATGAAGAAGTCTACATGTATCCTCCTGAAGGTTATTCCATTCCTGCTGGTAAAATTCTCAAGCTTAACAAGTCCCTTTATGGACTTAAACAGGCGAGCCGTCAATGGTACACCAAACTCTCCTCAGCTCTTCTTAATTGGGGTTTTCACATTGCTCCATCTGATCATTCATTGTTCCTGAAGCACTCTGGTGATCAATTTCTGGCTCTTTTAGTTCATGTTGATGACATTATTGTCATTAGCAACGATTTGTCACTTGTCACTGGCGTTAAACAGTGGTTACAAGATATGTTCAAAATCAAAGACTTGGGAATCCTCAAATATTTTCTGGGATTGGAAATTGCTCGCTCTCAACAGGGTTTGCATTGTTAGTTTTGTGCCATAATCCAATCATTAATATACATTGTTATTATATTTATTAATAAAGAAACATTTTATTTTATATCTATGAAATATTATATTGTTTACGACAATAAAACTTCTATGAATAG
>CAODLS011811945.1:0-22449 GCA_948243855.1 Flueggea neowawraea | reverse complement strand
AAAAACCCAAACATTCATCGTAGAGATCAAAACAAATAAATATTAAAAATTTAATATTTATTTTTCGAAAACAAAATAATTTTCAAAACTGGTTTCCACAACCAAGGTTATTACATAAGTCATATTTTTAGGATTCTCTATCTTTTATTAATTCCAGTTTCATGCCAAGTTCAACACAACAAAAACATATACAAATTTTAGAGGACACAACCTACGTGTCTAAAGTGCTACCACACTCACCTGGATGCCGAGCAATAATCCCGAGCACGGTCCACTGGTGAATGAATGGTCTCCTCAGAAACCACGCAGAGCTGGAACAAACAATACATTCACAAATTAGAATGGTACCATGACTGTACTGAAATATGTGCAAATGCATATGCAACCCAAACAATCTAATAACCCCGAAAATTATTTTGGCCCAAAGTCTAACATAAATGTCTAATTATTACACCTGGGTGTAAAATTACAGGCCACTTTTTGAACTTTTCAAAATTACTATTTAATTTCCAAAACTTCAGAAAATTATAACTTAGTCTCCAAACCTCTCAAAATTTCTAAATAAATTCTCTAAGTAATTTAAAATTAATATTTAATCCCTCAATTTTTTAAAATTACCATTTTACCCTAAGTTCTTCAAAATTACACTTCTGGCAGTATGCACAATTCAAATTCAATCTCTAAATGCCCAATATCAGTTTCAGTCCTCAAAATACTCATAATTTGGCAAACTTTATTTTTAGTCATTTCGTTACAAAACAACACCAAATAGTCCCTAATCCCGAGCCAAACATAACCCAATGTTTTCAACCATACCATTCAACTCAAAATCACCTAAGGAGTCTAAATCTAACCTCGATTCATCCAAAAACCGAGCCAAACGATAAAAAATAATTTCGGACCGAATTGTCTTTTCATCAAAAATCCTCCAATCTTTCATTTTTAACCTAGATTCATGTTCCTCTAACTCTCCTCATCAAAACCCCACAAAAATCTATCCGAAAACCATCAAAAATACTCCCAAAATTAAAAAATCCATTCGGTCAACTCTCCCAAAAAACTCAAGAAAATAACCAAAGAAAGAGGAGAGGGAGAGAGGTTACCTCCAGAAATTCGTTCGGCCGACGAGGAAGAGAGAGAGAGATGAGAGAGAGAGTCAGATGGCGAGATAAAGACGAGAGAGAGAGTCGATTTCGGTGATGGAAGAAAAGAAAAGAATGGAGAAGAAGAGAAGAAAAAGAAAATCTGGGTTGCTGGGTTTGAGTCAAAACGGCG
The DNA here is from genome assembly GCA_948243855.1 of Flueggea neowawraea. NCBI lineage: Eukaryota > Viridiplantae > Streptophyta > Magnoliopsida > Malpighiales > Phyllanthaceae > Flueggea > Flueggea neowawraea. The sequence goes on along the minus strand of CAODLS011811945.1, from coordinate 21,174 downwards.
TCGTTTTGCTTGCTCAAAACGACGTCGTTTTGTTAAGTGAAAATCTGGCTCCTGTGGACGCGAATGACCGGTCGTCTGGCGATTCAAACGACATGTCTTTTTCTTCTCCAGCGAATGACCGACCGTCTGTCGATGCGAACGACATGTCGTTTCCTCTTCAGCAACCGAACGACGCGTCGTTTCTTTTCTTCAATCGAATGACTGTGCATGCACGCCGAACGACACGTCGTTTGGATCAAACGTGCAAACGACCTGTAGTTCGTTTTCCATTTTCTTTTCTTCCAATTTTCTTTCTTTTTCCAATTCCAGCCAATTTTCACTCAATTTAACTACCCAATACACTTCAAAAATCCTATTAACACCAAAGAAAAATTTAACAATCCAAAATATCATTAATTAATTTAATGATATTTTAAATTAAAATTAATCTGTCAAAAATAATTAATTCGAAAAAAAATTTCAACGAAAAATTTACCCAAAAATAGTCAAAAAAAAAAATCAAGTTATTACATATTTTCTCTGACTCAAACTGCTTCATCTCTAATGCATACCGAGTCCAATGATACCATACGTCAATATGTTTGGATCTGGAATGAAAGGTCGAGTTCTTACTGAGATGGATTGCACTCTGACTGTTACAGTACAATAAATACTTATCTTACTCCAAGCTCAACTATTGTAGGAATTTCTTCATCTATAAATGTTTTTTCGCAGCTTCTATAACAGCAATATACTCAGCCTCAATGGAAGATAACACAACACATTTTTGCAATTTAAACTGTCATGACACTACCCCCATGAAAAAGTCATCAAGTACCCGATGTGAACTTTCTAGAATTAACATCTCCTGTCATGTTAGCATCTATGTATCAATCTAACACAGGTTTACCATTCCTAAAACATAGGTGTATTTAGAAGTACCTTTGAGATACTTGAGAATCCATTTAATTGCATTCCAATACTCCTTACTGAAATTACAGAGAAACCGGCTCCCCACACCAACTGCATGAGCAATATCGTGCCTTGTGCATGCCATGACATACATCAAACTGCCTACAGCTAAAGCATATGAACCTTCTTCATTTCTTCTTTTCCTTTCTCACTTGAAGGACACTATTTAGAGCTTAATTTAAAGTGACTTGCAAGTGGAGAACTTACTGGTTTGGATTTGTTCATGTTAAACTTCTCAAGACCTTATTAATATATCTTTCCTGAGATAACCACAATTTTCCATTCTTTCTTTCATGAGTAATTCTCATGCCAAGGATTTGTTCTACTAGTCCCAAATATTTCATTGCAAAAGATTTTCTTGAATTTGCTTTCAACTTTTAAATTTTTTCAATATCACGACCAACAATTAACATATTATTTACATACAACAAGAGAATAAGGAAATCACCATCCCTGAATTTCTTTAGAAAAACACAATGATCAGAAGTTGTCTTACCATACCTATGGTCTGTAATGAAAGATTCAAACTTTTTGTACCATTGTCTAGGTGCTTGCTTGAGCCCATACAAACTCTTTTTCAACTTGCATACTAAATGCTCATTGTCCTTTTCTAGGTGCTCTATGTAAATTTCCTCTTCCAAGTCACAATGAAGGAAGGTTGTCTTCATATCCATCTGCTCTATCTCTAAATCCATAGAGGCTGCTAAACCAAGTCCAACTCGAATTGACGACATTTTTACCAAGGGTGAAATTTTTTTATCAAAATCGACCATTTTCTTATGACCAAACCCTTTTACCACTATTATTGACTTGAACCTTGGTTTTAAGGTTTTTACATCTCTTTTCAGTCTGTGAACCCATTTGCTTCAAGGTTTTTTTGCCTTTAGACAGTAACTCATAAGTGTTATTCTCACGCAAGAAATTCATCTCTTCTTCTATGGATTTCAACCAGTCACTCTTATTTTCATTGCTTAAGACGTCATCATAAGACTGAGGTTCTCCATTCTATGTAAGTAATACATACTCAGCTTTAGAATATTTTGTGGAATGCTTAGACTGTCTAGATGATCTTCTCAACAAAGGCTGAACTAGTAGCTCTGGTATGGCTTGTTCTATAGGATCATCAATCTTGTCATCTGGTATAAGATATTCTACTTCTTTAATGGTCTTATCATTATCCCTGTCATCTCTCTGTATATCTCCCTCATCATTCACATTCTCATTAGAGGCCTCTAATTCAATAGCATGTATTGGAGTTGGTTTTGACTTTATTGGTTTCTCAAAATCTTTTACTGTTTGATCTTTAAGAAACACCACAACTCAGCTTTTCACAATTTTCTTTTCTACCAGATCCCATTGTAATATTCGCCTGTTCCAATTGGATTATTGTAGTAATTATTTGGATTCGTAGTGATCTTGGGTTTTTGGAGATGATTTGTACATCATTTTATCAAGTTTTTGTATTTAGTTGGTCCCGGGAGTGTTGGCAATTATGATTTTAAGTTGGAATGCATTAAAGATGCAGAATTGCACATGTAGGGCATGCAAGAGACCGTCTACGTGCGTTGTGAAAAAGCTACGCACGTAGATCGTCTATGTGCGTTATGGGGATACTACAAACTAGATCATGATCTGGGTTAGTTTATGAACCTGCTTAAGACGTCTATGCTCATTGTGGGAACATCTACGCATGGAGGACTTCTTCTATGTACTTAGACAACGTGCTACATATGTAGAATTCCCATAATGTGTTGTTTTCAAGTGAAACGATGCGTTTTGTACGTCAGGGTTCTTAAATATCCTCAACCGTCTTTCCTTCGTCATTCACTCCTCTCTTCCGCCGTTTTCACTCCCAATACTCTCTCTAACACGTTTCTTTCTTCATTTTTTGCATTGATTTTTGTTTTGATTCATAGGTTTGGTTGGTGATGGTTTGGGCAAATGTGAGGTCGAATTTGCTTGTTTCTGATGGAATATATGTTAAAGGATGATAGATCATGATGGAAATAGGCTAAAGAAACATAGATTTAGCTTGTATTCTTGAGATTAGAGGTTGTGTTGTGTGGAATAGGGTTTGGTTCAGTTTTGGCTGAATTTTTTGAGATTTTGTGTTGCTTTAACGGAATCAGTTATAGATTCATGTATCTAAGGTTGATTATAGTTGATTTGAGTGATTTGGAACGTCGTGTATCAATTGATACGAATTTTAATGTGTTTTTTGAAGGATTTCTATTGCGATGACTAAAACTGATATTCTGCTAAGGTTTGAGTCAGATTTGTAATTTTGAGAGTTAAGGGACTTTTTTGTAATTTTTAAGAGTTTGAGGACTTATTTGAAAATTCTAACTAGTTTGTGATTTTTGGAAAGTTTGGGGACTAATTCATAATTTTATGAGGTCCTATGGACTAAAGTTTAATTTTACAAAAGTTTAGGGACCAAATTGTAATTTTACGTAGATTCCTATTTTCAAGACGAGAGCGATAGATCTTCGATCGAAATAAGTTTTTTGATGCCGTGCATGCGTCTGCATCTGCATTACATTTCATACATTCAGCATTGACGTAATACTAGTACCACATTTTAATTTGTTTTTGATATGTTTGTTTCCGATATATTTATTTTAACTTCTTATTCTTGTCAGCGAGACCAACAGCCTGCTAGTGGTATGTGACTGGCTCCATTTTCTTTGGACAACTAGGTGAGTGGATGACAGCTTCAGACACATAGAATGTATCTTGAAACCCTATTTGTTTTTGTTGTGTTTGGATATATTTCTGAAATTGGACTAATATAAGGATTGATTTAATTAATAAACTGATTATATGACTTTTAATAATCAGTAATCCATTTTTGAACTTTGATATATATTATATATATCTCCCTCTGTTTCTGATATTCTCTATTGCATTACTTTTTTTTTAATTTAATATTACGATATATGTTTCTCACATGAGACGTCTAGTTACGGGGTACATAACATTTGGTATACCAATACTTTGTCAAAACTCTAATTACTAGGGTGATTTGGTATACGAGTGTCCTGCTAGATACTTATATTATGATCGGATGATGGCATATACCACATCGCTCACTCTTTGTTTCTGGTGCTACATGCACATCTCTGTTTCTGGTTATACATGCACATATCTGTTTCTGGTTCCATATTCCAAATATTATGTTTTGTTTATGGTATTATTATATTTATATGATGCATGCGTGCATGGTATTTGCTTTGTTTGCGAACAATTTTGAAATGGTTTCGGAAACACTATTACTATATAGTGTGTGTATATATGTACATATGCATATACCTACATGTGATATTTTCGAACTGTTTTCAAAACAATTTATGTGATGTCCCAGAGACGATCTGGAGTGTCATTCCTCATTGAACTTTCTCTCACCCTTTAACATTTTCCAGGTACTCCGTTTTTTGCTTCGGCAACTATACCGCATCTTAGCTCTCAGTAAAGCGTCTCATTGGTTAGTGATGCCCTTTTGGTCAGACTCTTCTATTTTTTGTGTTAGAACTCCACAAAGGGATATTGTTGGGTTACTGGGTATTTTAGTATACTCTATTTTGGATTTCTATACACTGATATATTTTCATATACACTTACCTATATATTTTGATCCGGACACGGGTATTAACAGAGAACACTACTAAAAAAGGCTTTTAGCAATCTGAACAGGTCACTTTATAGTGTTTAATGCCAAAAATAACATATTAAAATTTAGTAGTAATCAGACTTGATTTCACCTTCCAATTAAGCCAACCATTTTTTCTCGCAATACTAAAAAAATTCTATTTTTACTTGTCTTCCAATTAGACCAACCATTTTTCTCGCAATACTAAAAAAATTCTAATTTTTCTTCTCTGCCTTTTTGCGTGCGACGTCACCACTCACTCTTCACTCTTGTGCCTCCACTTTCTTTTCTTTGCACATGTGTGCACGGCAAAACATTTTTGCTTCTCCTTTTTTCAAAAAAGAACAAAACTTGAGTTGGTATTGTCTCATTACTTCCCACGTAGACGGAACCACCCAACAAACAGTACTAATCAGCTTCAAATCAGTAGTTCAAGTTAAGAAATAGGCATTATCTCATCATAAATAACCGTGTTTTTTTGCTTACCTTTCATTTTCACCTGTGACCAATGGATAGGCCGATGGAAATGCCGTTGGCTTTCCTTACCTACGCGGGGCACTTCACTCTGTCATCACATAAACTCCATCCTTTCACAGAACAACAGTTGCAAATTTCAAATACAATACAATTCACTCTCTAAATCCACTCCATAAACTCTGGATCTTTGGTTTTGTTTGGTTAGAGTATGATTTAGCGGACAATAGAATTTTAAATAGTAAAAAGATTAGAGAATGTGATCTTTTTTTTTTTTGAGAAAACCTGTTATATGCTAAATATTATACATGAAAACGAGATAGTGTTACCCTTGCCAAACACAGGTCCTTAATCGGGGACGGACATGTAACAAATGCACAACATAATCGAAATCATCTTTAATAGCACATCTTCATTCATTCAATCAAGGTTTTGGAAGTTAAATTTACTCCCATAAAAACATTAAATAATTTGCATATCAAATGCGCTTCACATGCACCAATGCAGACTTCTCTATTTGATCATATCCCAAAAAGAAAGAAGAAAAAGAAAAAAAAAGCAAAGAAGTTTATCTTTGCTACTGGATATGATATGAGCGAAATAAATGTATTTTTTTATCAAATAAGCAAAGTGCTTAGTAAAGTAGCGGAATCTATTGCTTTGAAAATTCCAGCTGAATTGATTTAGTTTTTCATTTTGTATTTCTGTTCTCATGATGTACAGTTTTTATACCGGTGTATTATTTGTCTTGTTGTTATAAAGGTCACGAATTCGATCGAAGTTCAATCTTTTTATCATTCTGTCCAGATGTGAGTCAAAACTCAGTAAAGAACCAGACAAAGATTGTTTCCATTGTGGCTGTCTTTTGTATAGACATTCTTTCATATGATGGAAATTAACTTGATTTACCAAAAAAGAAAGTTTTGGGTGCAGAAAGAAATGATGAATGAGATAAATTGTGTGTAGATGAAGATGTGAGGTGAGCTTAAGACTTGAGACTGTTAGTTGGGACCGAACTGGTTGACTCGTGTTCCCAGATGGTCTATCCCCCAAATAAGTACTCAGTAACTAAATTTCAGACACAAGGGCAAGCCAAGGGCTGCTTGACCAGGACAACCTTAATAAACGTTTGCATTTCTCAATTGTCATCTTCTCCTTTAAATTATACACGAGTGAGATTCTAGGCTTTTTTGTCCATTTTCTATATCTGCATTTCAAACTCAATAATTCGTTATGACCATCCCCACGACATGGACATTACCGTTCCCATGATTCTATATGTTGCATATATATGGACATTGCTTTGGTGGGAGGTATTTCTTTTTTCCTTTCCTGTTTGTTTGAGCCGAGGATTTGGTTTGCTCCGCACTCAATAAACACTCTTTGTTCATTTTAATTTTTGTGTGGTGGGTTTCATCTTTATATAAGAATTCTTCTCAGCCCTTTTATCGTCCTCTCTCACCATTCTTCATATTATGACTCGTCTCTAATCATTTCTGTTTTTTTTTTTGTTTGCAAAAGGACCCGCTTCACTGGCAGTGGCAGGCATTTCCATAGTTTCACTTTTCTGAATACTACGCAGTACGCACAACTATTTCTTCGAGCTTTCTACAGTGTTTGTCTCTGATATATATATTTTTTATTAAAAGAAATGTGTAAGATAAACATAAACTATGTTGATGGTCTATTAATCTGTTTATTTGGTAGCCTATTAATCTATTTATTTATTTATTTAATTATTTCCCCCTATATGAAGCAAAAGCTTTATGTTTTAAAGCTTTTGGAGTTGTTCTGCTTCGTTTTTTGAATCTGGAATAAAATAATATACAGAGGGCATGTTGACTCTGTTTTTTCTTAATTTTTTCTTGATATAGCCATTGGCATTCATTCAACGGAAAATAATCAACCAGTCTTTTCTTTACCTTCTTGTCTCTCTCTTCTACTTCCGTACGGCCATGTCCCTTGCTTGATCAACCAGTCGTCTTCACCTTCTCATGTTGTTCTATTGATGTAACTTACTTGTTTGTGTTTAACTTGTTCTGTTCATGAATTTTTAGTCAAACCCCCTTACCCCCTAATCAAAAAAGGAGAAGATTAAACCTGTGCTACTTTCCGGTGATTATATTCACGCCTTCATGATTACAGGGTGGGAAATAAGGAGGAAGCTGTGGAATGGATTTCTTAAGCTTGTTCGTAGTGGCATTAATGCCTGTTCTAAAAGTGCTGGTGGTTACTGCTATTGGCTTATTTCTGGCACTTGATCGGATAAACATCCTGGGACCTAGTGCAAGGAACCATTTGAATAATGTAAGCTCTCTGGTTTTCATTCTTCTACTTTCTTCATTCTTCAGACATATTTCTTGGTAATAACTGTTTCTATTACAACCTCTATTGTTCAAGTACAGTTGGTGTTCTATCTATTTAGTCCGATGCTCATTGGCGGCAACTTGGCTGACACCATAACCTGGGCCGGTATGCATACATTGTAAGTATGTCTCTCTCTTCACTTCTTCTGACGGATTTGAGAATTATACACTGAAGTTGATCTTTCTGTGTCCTATGGCTTTTATCGCCCTTTTATGCAGGTGGTTCATGCTCGTAAATATGCTTCTCTGCTTTATCATTGGCTCAATACTTGGGTGGATGCTTGTAAAGATCACAAAAACTCCAAAACATCTTAGCGGCCTCGTAATTGGTTGCTGTTCTGCAGGTATTCTGATTTTTTTTTGGTTCATCAAGTCATCCTGTACTGTTTATAATCCATGTTCTTTTCGATCACTAGTGATTTTTATATTGTGATTGTGCATAATAAAATTAATGGGTTTGTACTTCATATAAAATGACTTATAAAAAAAGACTTATAAAAAAATGTAATTAAGAAATTCTAAAGATGGAAAAAAATAAGTTTGAATACTATGTCGATTGCTAATTTTTTAAATTTTCTATGATACTTGATTTTTCACCATGCTAGTTTATCTTGATTCTGAAAAAAAAATTATGCTTCCTTTCAACTTTTTAAGTTTCTACATCATTCAGAATATAAAGAAAATCAAATGTGAATCTCCCCTTACATCAACAAGATGTTGTGTTTTCTCTAATACTTTAATTTATTAGATAGTTGTATTTTCAGCATTAGATTTTTATTTTGTCACTCAATTGTTTTTACTTTATATGTTTTCTTATTTGTATGTCTCTTTTCAAGTATGAAATTTTTTTCAATAATTAAAAATTTTTGAATGGTAAGTTAGTTAGACTTTTGTTAAACTTTTTCGGTAGATAAGAGGAATGTCTAATCTTTATCTTGCATCAATATTAGTCTTCTCTAGAATTTGTTTTTGTGCTTGTCATTTTCCTGTTTTCAATTGATTGAGTTAGAAAATATCTTTTCTTCTAAAAGAGTATTGAGTTTCTCATTTTTTAAACAGCTCCTTGTGTATGTGAGTTTGAAAATGTTTGTTCAAATAAAAAATTCATGTTATTAGAGTTACATCTTTCTTGCTCAAGTAAGAAGTACTCGCAAATTTTTCTATTGTTATTGCCTCAATTTTTGCTTGAGTAAAAAGTTTCTTGCTCAAGCAAAAGACCCTCGTAAAATTGTAGGTTAGAAATTTAAACTACTCTTCAAAAGTAAAATTATTTTTTAAAAATTTTAAATTTGTGATGTTCTCCATTTAATGATTGAAAAGATGTAAGGTAACTCACCTTTGTTGTCATTAAAGTTTAGCTAATTATTTTATTTGGACTTTGTATTATAGATACCATCTCATTTGATCCATCAATCCATCCCCCACTATTTTGATCATTTTCAACTAAGAAGTTTATTGGTAGTTTGTTTTAGTTATATTTCTTCATAAAAAATATTTGTTTGCCACAAGTTTAACATGTTTTCTCATCTTTATCTAGATAAATCATTTTTTAGAATAAATTTTACATATGTAATGCTATTATTTTTTTTTATTGAGCATTAACTAAATTCTTGCTTGGAAAACGACTTTTTCCTACAATATTATTGAATAAAGTATTACTGTATTAAAATTTTTACTATTAGTTATAACAATAGTTTACTAAAAGATATATTTTTTTTACTTCTATTAATTCTGTAAAGGGTCCGTATGAAACTTTTACATTTTTTTTGGCTTTGAAACTGTCTTTCTTTTAATTTGTCTTTTCTTAACAATTTGAAATTAGCCTTGAAAAAATTAAGTTGTATTTGTAGTGAAACTTTATTATATGTGTAAAATTTTATCATAAGTTTTATTATAAAGCTTGTAGTTGAATTTGTGTGAGACCCCAAATAAGATAATTTTTTGCTTCATTTTTTTAACTAATAATTAGGATTATAGTTCCACAAATTTAAGTCCTCGTTAGAATATACTTATGGCTTTTTTCATTTTAAAAAAGAAAGGGAAAATTCTTTGTGAAGCCCATAAAAAGTATTTTTGAACCAATATTTTTTGAAATGTAATTGTTGTTTTAATTGTGAAAATAATGGTTCACTTCTCCTGTTTTATTTTATGATTCAATAAAGTTTATACTATCTAAACAACAATTTACGGTGGTATATAATTGGATGTTATAGTTTAAACTAAACACGTGTTATTCTATATTTTTTCTCAACAGAAATTATGACCTCTTTTTTTTTTAAATCTATACGACTTCTACTTTTTTTTTCAAGGGTGATGACTTCTACTTGGTTGTTTAGGATTGAAGGAAGTTTTATGCCACCTAACATAAATATATGTAGAGCAAATTCACGGTATTAATGTTGCAATTTAAATTAATAAATTATTTCAGAGATTTATGGGGGGTAAACTTATAATCAGACTGGAGTTTTCATTAACCTATGGCTACATAATTATTATATTTAGATGGCTATTCTTTTGGAAATTTATGGGGTGTGCGGCAAATTTATGTATGGAGGTTATTTGTGTCTTTTTTTAAAAAAAAATTTCAACATTATGTTTTTTAATATAGTATAGATATGGATAGATAGATTAGTAGTACATTGATCCTAATTTTCCAGTGCCTAATCTGTCAGCAAATGCTGTTACCTATTTGATTGTATTCTCTTTTTTTTTTTTACAATAAATTGCAAGTCAACTTTCAAATTCAAAGCAGTTATTGATCCACTTAATTCCAGATGAACATCATCCATCCATCTTTCATCTTATTCTATTGACATTTTCCTGTTTTACTGTGCTTGTTTCTTGTTCGGGGGGATGGATGGGGATATGCATGCAGGAAACATGGGTAACTTGCTTTTAATTATTCTGCCGGATCTCTGCGACGAAGGCGGTAGTCTATTTGGAGGTGAAACTACCTGTACTACAGATGCAGAGTCATACGCTTCACTTTCTATGGCGGTATGGTTCTATTTCCACTTCACAATAATTACTGCATTAATCAACATGAAGTCTTTGCTTCTTGGTTCAACACATTGGATTGATTATAATTGTTCTTCTCCATTATGGTGATGCAGGTCCTAGCTGTTTATGTTTGGTCTTACGTTTACATGATCGTGCGGGCATCTGCAACTCAAGAAATTAGACCAATAAATGGACATGACTCTTCAATCAGTATAAACATTTCTGGAGGAACTGCTGATGCATTTCAAGATAGTTACATAGAGCCTCTACTTTCTTCAGAGAATCTTGAAAACGCAGACAACTCCACCGAGGATGAAATTCTGTTGACTGAAGATAAAGTTAAGATCCACTCCACTTTATTATCCTTAATAATGTAAATTTGTCTTGAACATATACTCTAGAACCGGGATGCTATGTGCACTCCTTAATTAGTGAAAAAGTTAAAAATTAAGTTTCTACCGAGTGAAGACAAAGTTATATCAGTATCAAAAAACGAAAAGATAAAGTTATATCATCATTACGCAGAGTGATTAATATCTTCTTGATTTGGTTAACCTTAATTGAATGTTTCAACAGATTTCAAAGCTTGAAAGAATTAAGCGGAAGTTGGTGGCATTGGCATTGAAAATGAACTTGAAGATGGTGTTTTCACCTTCAACAATTGCTGCAGTATGCTCTTTGTCCTTATCATACTCTGCTGGATCTATATGTTTGTTATGCTAGACTAGGCCAGCATAATGCTTATTTAGCTACTACAGCTTATGCTGATTTTTCATCGTTCTTGCAAGAAAATCCTTAACGACAGGTGAACTTCTTGTCATTAAATTCCTGAAACCTGCTGCTAAACATGTATTAGAGTCAACAGTTAATAATTCTTGGATTGAAAACAATGTACACTTGATAATTATTCCTGACGAACAGACGGGGGTTTCTTAGACTTAGCATCTGTCTGTTGGTGAATAAGGATTGATGATAGAGAGATGGAGGAAATACTCTAATGCATTGATTGAAAAAGTTGACAACACATCCAAATGCAGCTATTACTGTTATCTTCTGTCTTGACTCACTGACATCATACTTTGGAGTTTGGATGATACTTGTGTAGATTATTGGGTTCACCATTGCACTAGTGCCTCCATTTCGAGATCTAATGATTGGCGATAGCGCTCCTCTTCGAGTGATTTACAGTTCAGCATCCTTTCTAGGGTAAGCATTTAACTATAGCCTGTCAATTCCTTCTGAAAGTGGTTTACTTGTAGAAACATTGCTGCTTTTGTATTTTAGCAAGGAGATCATGCACAAGTTAATGCTCTTAGCAACTTGCAGAGCGAGGGATGCATCAATTCGTGCTCTATTTGAGTGCAGCATTTTATTCACTGTCTATGATGAAAAAAATTCAGTATATGTATGACTCTGTGATGTGCAGAGAAGCAGCAATTCCATGCATTACACTGATAGTGGGAGCAAATCTTCTGAAAGGGCTAAAGGGATCAGGAGCAAGCGTATGGGTGATTATTGGGATAATTGTGATTAGGTTCATATTGTTGCCTCCAATTGGGATTGTGATAATAAAAGGTGCAAAAAATTTAGGCCTTTTGGGTTCAAACTCCTTGTACATGGTTACCCTGATGCTACAGTTTGCAGTTCCACCAGCAATGAATATAGGTAATGAAAATTAACATATTTTTACTTGATTTCAATGTTATTTTGTTGGTACCATGTTGCTTGTGTTTGTGATGTCAAATAATGGAAATATATGTGATTTTGGCAGGCACAATCAGCCAGTTGGTGAAGGCAGGGCAGAGTGAATGTTCAGTCATCATGTTGTGGACTTATGCTGTTTCTATCTTCTTTTTAACATTTTGGCTCGCATTCTTCATGTGGCTCGTCACTTGATTTTCTTTTTATTTTTTCATAACTATAGTGCATCTTATTGATAAATGTTTACACAGAAATTGTAGTACCAAAATTTCCGTTCTAATATTTTGGAAATCAAGCTCGATGACAACACAAAATTATCATTCAAAAGAATCTTTAGTTTCAATCAACAAGCCAACACATAAAGTTACTATCAAGGTGCTCACGGTTCGGTTCGAGACAGAGATTTGAAAATTTATTGTTACGTCCCGAATTTTGGAGATTTTGTTTTGATGGATCCGGTCTGTCCCTGAGAACTAAAAGTCCATCTCATTTTGTCCAGACATTTAAGATTGATTCATGACAGAGGTTTAGAGAATTCGGGACGGAGAACATGGTTCGGAGATCGAAGATTTTCTTCATTAAAATTCAACTTGAATATAAAAATATCACATTAATCATATTTTAAAAGTATAAACAAACTGCACGAACATACAATCAAAGTTTCAAATACAATCAAAAACATTATAAGTAGAGAATCACTTTAATATTTAGTTCTTATTGAAAACTAACATAAAGAAAGCATTTTAACAAATTAACAATATGTACAATATTTTGTTAAATGAACAAAAACTCAAAAATATATAAAACAAAACGTAGTGTATAATATTAAATATTTTTTTATATAAGTTTTATTATTATAATTTGAATATTAATTGAAAGATTTAAGTGGCTAACAATATTAGTTTAGAAATGGCTTAATAACATTAATTGCATGACTTTTGTTCATTTTTGTACTTATGACTCGACATTTCGAAAATAACACCCAATATAACCACCTTTTTTATTTTTTGTATTCGTCGCACGAGTTAGTATTTTCATTAAAAAGGACAATTGATGACATGACCATCAATTTTCAAGTGATAATCATCACACTATTAGTACTACATAATAAATTGTCGTTTTTCAATAAAAATACTAACTTGCGAGTTAGTATTTTTGTTGAAAAAACATCCGTTAAAAAACGACAATTGATAACTTGATGACATGGCATTGATAGTGGGATGATGTACCATTGATAACGTGATGACATGACCGTCAATTTTCAAATGATAGTCATCATGGCGTTAATACTACATAATAAAATGTCGTTTTTTCAACGAAATACAAACTCATGCCATAAATACGAAAAATAGAAAGGTGGTGCTATTGTATATTATTTTCGAAATGTTGAACTATAAGTAAAAAAAATGAGCAATTGTCGTACTATTTAATGTTATTAAACCTTTAGAAACCAGGGATTTGGGTATAGGGTGTAAGATTTTGGATATTGGGTTTAAAGTATGGTTTATAGATGTTAATTCAAGTCTTTAACTAATGTTCGAAATTACATTGTTTTGAAAAAACCAATAACATTAACTTGGTTTACTTGAACTTATTAAGTTGTTAAAATTAAATTGCAATTATAAATAGTTTAATCGAACTAATTTAGTAAATTAGCATATAAGATATGGTGTATGATGTTATTATCGAATTGATATAAGTATGAGGTTTTTAATAAAAATTCGAATAACAAAATTTAGGTCTACTAATATATATATATATATATAATTTTTGGTACTAGTTTTGGTTTTTCGGCTTTGTTTCTTAGTACGGATATTACTTAAGATCCAGAATCATCTCAAACAAAATTTTTGGAATTATTTGATTTGAAAAAAAAAGTCAAAAATCAATGTTCTTTTCGGGTTCCAATTCTTTTTTGTCCAAGTATTTAGTTCGGTTCGAGAATTTTTAAGACTTGTGAGCGACTCCGGTTACCATCCCTCATAAACCCAAAAAAAGTATATATATGATCTAACAATATATCTGCACCATAAATACCGACTTTTCAAAATTTCAATCTACCAAATAAAAAGCGAAAATTTGGGTTATTTTCATGAAGGATAAAACAAATATGAATTAAGGTTTGTCAAATTCGACTTAGGTTTCTTTAGGGAAGGGAAAGAAAAAAAGATGATTTGCGTATTAATTTATACGGCGTGGTATTGGAGTATTGTATGGCGTGGGATTGACCCTTCTTTAGGGTTGGGCGGGAAATCTGAAACCGGTAATAGTGTCCAGCGCAGCCCAGTATCGAAGTCACAGTTACGGGTTGTCCGGTGAGTGTGGAAATGCCCCCCAGAAAGAAACCCAAGCATTCTTCTTCTTCATCCTCCTCCAAGAAACCCCTCTCCTCACAGTCCTCTCAGTCTCACCCTTCTAAGTTCGGCATCCAACATTTCTTCCACCTCCATACCCAAAATGCCCTCTCGGCCTCCCAAAATCAAAACCAAAACGCCAACCCCAGCCCACATTCTTCTTCTTCACCCCTCCAAAACCCTCCCCTTCCCCCAAACCCCATTCCCATTGCCGACTCTACTGATACTACTACATATGTCTCACCCCAAGTTTCCAAGTACGTTACTCTCGATCTCTTCAACTTCTCTCCTGGAATGGTAACTGTTTCTGCCTCTTCTCTTTTTACAAGTTGAGCATTTTTCTTTTCATTAATTGGCTTTCGAAATTCTCACAGCTGATTAAGCAGAGTCAGGATGATGGAGCTGATGAAATCACCTGGAAGATATCTCCTGTCAATGAACGCCTTCAGTCTTTCACTAAGCATACTCCTGACCTTCTTCAAGTCTTGTCCGATTCTTCCAACAAGCTTAATTCTTTGACTTTTCGTCCCTGCTCGTTGACCAAGGTTTGATTGCATTCTTCCTCTATTTAGGTTCTACTGATTTGTTTGTGAATCATTCTGTTGTTGAATGCTTGTTAATGAATGAAATGGACAGACTTTAACTGGCTCCGGTACAGCCAGCAAAATCTCCAATGGGCATTCTTCACTGACACCGCAGGCTAATCAAACATCGGCGGCGTCTGCGAGCACTGCAGTTGCTTTAACCAGGGTATACCTACTCCCAGATACTGCCGATAATGGGAGTGCCTCTGATGTTGACAGCTCTCTTGCTAGTCGACAGAGTCCTTTTAGAACTCCTCCCTCCCTATCCTATTGTCACGAAAATGTAATTATGTCTTGCAGCGATAGAACATCCGTCAGCCACAATTTCTCTGTCTCAAGTAATCGTGTCCAAAGTACATTCATTTTTTTTTAATTTATTTCCGATTTCACCTACCCATTACACGCTTTGCAGCTTGCTAACGGTGCTGACTGCAATGGAGCATCAGAACTAGTCGGTTTAAGGCAGCACAAAAAGGTTTTATTTTCATTGCACTCATAATTTCTCTGATTCTCTGTGCTCAGTTCATTTTACGCTATTGAGGTTGAATAGTTTTCATATCTTTACTCACTTTTGATGCCTAATGATGATTTTGCTGTTCATAGGATGCCAAGTTGCAATTTTTCTCGATTTTGTTATGTTCCATCTTAACCCTACATGACGCATTCCTGATTATCATTCTTCTTTTGTATCCTCTAAGGCATTGCTTGAACTTTTAGATCAAGTGGAAGATGCAATTTCTGTTGAAGACTTGGTGTCTACCAAGATTGATGCATTCTCATCTGTAGTTCAAGAGAAAAAGGGGGACGGCCTATCCTTCAAAGCTGACCCTACAATGGAAGCAGCATCAGCTGTTTTGCCAGAAAATATTACGGGGGTATCATCAAATCACAATTTCCTTGTATTGGAGGTATGTCTTATCATTCTAGAGTGAGCTGTAATATGTTTGTATTTTCTTTAATTAGCTTTTTCCTGGCGTAACAAATACTTGGGAAGTGATTTTGTGCTGATGTGTCTCTGATCTAGGTGGCTGAGAAGCACAGGCCAGCTGAGTTTTGTTAGCTAAAAGCCCATATAAGGTGTTCTATAAGCCTCTCAACAAAAAGAAATTATTGTTTCCATAGACTTGCTGGTTTACTGAACAAATATTGCCAACGCTTTCTAGGTTCTTCGCTTATTGAATGAGAAAACTGAAGAGGAAAGATCTGTCTACTTATGGCAAGAATGGTAAGTACTACAACTTAGTGTTCTCTATTTATTTGTTTGTAAAAGTGAGGGCTATGGCCCTGTAAAAAGAGAGGAGATATCAAAAGGTTCTACAGATATCATTCAGTGATATTTATGCTATGCAGATGCTGTACCCACTTGTTAACAACAATTTGAAAATTTTGATTTACCAACATCTTAGACCCAATTAAACTCCTAGTGGAGTAAATCTCATTATGATATCTTTTGCAGGAACTTAGTTATTACTCTTTCCCTTTGTCAGGTTTTACAGTGTCATTGCCCCTGGGGATACTGTTAATGTGATTGGAGAATTTGATGATCAGGGAAAATGTGATGTGGATCGTGATAACAATCTCATAATTGTTCATCCAGATATTCTAGTCTCTGGAACTAGGGTAATTCATGATTCTATGTGCATTTTTTCTTCTTTTCCTTATTAATATTTCATATATGGCTTTATTTAAAGATTTATTAAGTATTAGACTATTGCTTTCTCTCTTATTTCTCAATTTGCCGTAACTTTTCCTCATAAACCCGGTCATTTCAGGTGGCATCTAGTTTCAATTGTGCCAGACGGACAGTCCTGGATGAGAGGCTAAAATCTAGTGAGCATTCAGTGGCAGCATTAATTGGTACCTTGTTGCACCAACTGTTTCAGGTTTTCTTACTGACAAAATTCCATGAACATTTTACCAGAAAATATATGATGATTTTAACTCTGTGAGAAAGCTCTTATGCCATATATTTCCATGATGCATGGTCCTTTCAGATTGGACTTGTGAAGGAATATCCTACAATAAACTACTTTGAGGAATATGCAAGGATAGTGCTTCAGAAAAATATGGAGGGCTTGTTTGCATGTCAGGGTGAGAAGCTATCTCATTAGTTCATCATAGCAACTAATGTTAACAATTTACTTCTAACATCAATGTACTGTAGATTGTGAAATTTTATGGATGCGACTGTTTGAAAGTTTTGTCTAACCAACGTAGAGTTTTTTAGTTGATGAAAACGATATGCTGAAGACAATGAATGAGGCTATTCCAAAGATATTAAATTGGATCGTCCTATTCAAAGATTTACAGGTTCGCTTTTACTTCATTAGAACACTCTTCATCTATCTTGTTATGCTTTGTTTTAGACTCTCCTCTTAGGTATTTGTTCTCATTCTTTGATGCTACTATTTGTCTGTTGTAATTTCTTACATTAAGATTGCTTGTGATGCACAAACTTGTGTTTGACCTTCTCAATGGAAGCCTGACAGACCTTCTAGTGACTTATTTTTTAAAAATATTTGCAGGGTTCAAAAGCGCCTTCTGTTCATTTTGGCTCTAATGATGAACGGAAAAAGCTTAGAATAACTGAGGTTAGACAGTTCACGTATTATGGTTTAAGTTCTTTAATGTGCATTCTAATTTTCAGCCTGCACTGATATCTGGTATTAATAAAACCTAAGTCGTGGATCCTTGAATTGCATGGCGGGCAAATATCCTCATGGGATAAGAACTTGTATTTTTTTGCGGTCTGCAAGGAAACGGGATATATCAATTCTGAACAGCATGATCTTTTAATTGGTGATAGAGTTTATAAATGGCATTAACATTCATACTGCCCTTTTTATGAAATTACTGTGTCAGCATCATTTGTAGAAAGACTAAACCTCAACTCATTGATAAGGGGTCAGTTCTCAAACTGTTGCTTTAGTTCAAACATACTGGGTTATGCCTTTAATGTGATATTTTCTCAATGTAGGTAATTTTTTACCATGTAGGTAATTGATTTTTTCTCATTGTAGGTAATTGATATTGAAGAGATGGCTTGGGCTCCGAAATATGTGTTGAAAGGGATGATAGATTCTTCTATTCGTGTGAGAGAAGAATCAAATGGATTTGAAGCAAACGGGAAGATTTTTCCCTTGGAGTTTAAAACTGGGAAAGTTCCCAATGGGCAGGCAAGCGTATGGTCTTGCCGAACATTCGGCAGGATCGAAGAAAATATACTAATACTTTATACCTTATTTCCTTGATATAATTTTCTCTTGGCTTATTACTTGCTTTTTGTGCAGTCATCCATGGAGCATTTTGCCCAAGTGATTTTGTACACTCTCCTAATGTCTGAGAGGTACGTGTGGTATTGTCTTTTTTCTCTTCAAGCAATAAAATGGGGCAGTGGTTAGTGTGTAGTTTTTACCAAGAATAATAAATAAATAGCTAGTAAGGTTGTCTTTTGTGTCATGGTTTCAGGTATAAGAAAGATATTAGTTCTGGTTTGTTGTATTATCTCCAGTCAGATCAGACTCAGGTATATACACTTTCATCTATAACGCTGTTCATTCAATTATTGCTCTGCATGTGCTGCAAATGATTAATGTTTTCCATTTTCATTTGCAAAGGGAATCATGGTAAGAAGGTCTGATGTAGTTGGGCTCATAATGCGACGTAATGAGCTTGCAAATGAAATTCTTAAGGCATCTGCATTTCAACAACTGAAACCCATGTTACAGGTACTCTTGCATTTAGCTTTAATAATCATGTGCTTTTTGAACCATCCTTTTAACTTTCTTTTATTGTATTTTTTTTTTCATTTTAGAGCCCAAGCATGTGCAGAAGTTGCCGCCATCTTGATGTTTGCACCATCTATCACAAAGTAAGCATTTTGATCCTTTAGCTATAGGCAGGGTAACTATTCCTTGTAGTTGGTAATAAATCTGCAGTTGATCATCATTTCAAATGCTGCAGGCACATGGTGGGGGCATGGAGAGTAGTGGACTGGGTGATTTGTTTGATTCACATGTTCGCCACCTAACAGCTGCCCATTGTCTCTTCCTTCGAAATTGGGATCGGTTGATTGACTTAGAAGCTAAAGAAACGCAGGTAAGTTATTAAATGTGTGCAATGACATTGGCCCTTAACAAGCTTTTTCTAACTTTTTTTCTTTTATGAAATCTTTCAGCTAGTAAAGAATGAAATCTGGCGTTCACATAATTCAAAGCGTAATCGATCCAGCAGTTGCCTCTCTTCTATTGTTCTTGATGCATCCTGTGGAGTTCCTCTTAAAAATTATCTCAAAGATAATCGCTACGTCTACCGTTTTGTTCATCAAAACTCAACTTCACACCATGTTTGTGCTTCTGATGGAGATTCATCGATTGACTTGCCTTCTCCTACGAATGATATGGACTCTGCCCTAAAAAATGGAGACTATGTGGTAAAGTAGTTTTCTTTTATCAATGGTGCATAATGTATCTTTTTTTTTAACATAATGCTATAAATGCTTTGGATGCTTCTTGTAGGTAAGAGACATTCGGTTTAGGTTTTCTGTGTTGAAAATGCTATCTCTCGATTGTTTTTGTTTCATGTCACATTTATTTCAAAATTGCGTTTCTAAGTGCTTGTATGAAGTTGCTTGACATAGGTAATTACTTTAGCTCACGGGCTTGTTTTTATGGGTTATGGACTTATGGTGCCTGAGGAGACCATCTAATTATATCTCTTTTGCATGCTTGCATTTTGATGTAAGATTAAAAGATAGGATGAATCTGAAGATATAATAAGATTAAAGGGTTCATCTTCATTATGTTTGATAAATTTGAAGATGTATATTCTATCTGAAGATATGGGATGAATTTGAAAAAATAATAAACCATGAATCCCGTCCTTGGTAAATTTCGATGTTATTTTGAAGATATATTTTCTATTTTTGTCTTCTTGGAAGTGAACTTGAAGCTTTAGTATTATCTCATTCTTCTTAGATAATGTTCAAACTATCAGATGTTTGCTATTATTTTAGTTTTATTATGTGGATTTCTTGCTTCACAAAATACGGTTTTCTCTTAGAGAAAACCTGGCAACTTCTGTTGCGTGATATTATACATAAAAATTACCATTTATTATTCTCTCTTGCATTGTACAATGATTTTGTGCATGCGAATTTATATTATTTGAAATACACTGTCAATGTATTAACAGTGATATATACTATGTGCTGGCAATATAATGTTCTGCCTATCAATGTGCATTTGCTGCAATTAATTAATTTGACTTTGATATGTAATTGGTTTGTATTGATAACTAGCTTAATATATGTAGATTCTTGGCACTGAATCTGGTCATCAAGCCATTGCAAGTGGGATCATAACAGATATCAATCGCTTCCATGTTTCTGTAAGAAGATATCTGCTATTTTCTCTCTTTAATTTCTATTGTAAAAAAGTTAAGCTTGTTAGAGTTCACAAAAGACTGTAACATAGGGTGCTAATAGCTCAGAAAATGTACTAGGAGCTGTCATCACCATTCTTTTTAGCTAAAATAGTCAAGCGGTTATGAGTTTACCTACGTATTCATCTTTTGTAACACATTGTAGGTCTCTTTTTCTAAACGCTTAAGGCTTCCTGGGAATAGTTCTTCAGAAGAAAGTGATCTCCTTCGAGAAGTTTGGCGGATAGACAAGGATGGATTTATGACGTCATTTTCAGTAATGAGGTAATTTGTGTTTAGACTTTTATCCTTGCAGTCCAAAAAATTGAATTCATGTGTAACATCATTGTCAGATTGTTATAAATCTATATCTGGTGGTATTTCTGAAGGTTCAATCTTGTACAACTTTTTCTACCAAATGCACAAAGTTCTCACCTGAGGAAGATGATAGTTGACCTTGAGGTGAATATCATATACTATCTTGTACGGTTTATGATTGTATTCTCGTACAATTTACTTATTATTCCTTTTCGTTGATCTACACATGTGCTTATTATAGGCTCCTAGATTTGATGGTGGATGTATATTTAGCCAAGATCCATCCCTATCTTATATTTTATCAGTGAAGAGTTTAAATAGTGACCAACGACGAGCAATTCTTAAGGTTGGCCTTC
>CAODLS011810602.1:0-10810 GCA_948243855.1 Flueggea neowawraea | reverse complement strand
ACCACTGTTATCACAAACAGCAACAACGCCACTGTTGGCACTGGAATGATCAGAGCGGAACTCGTGTAACCCGCCGCCGCCGCGAGGCATCAGCATCATCATGTCGTGGTAAGGGTGGCATTGAGAGGGGTGAAGGTTACTGAAAAGATCAGACAGAGGTGGTGGCGGCGGCGGGGGGATGGAGGGGAAATGGTGAGTGGGTCTTCCGGCGATGAAGTGACGGAGATCTATGGGGGCGTAGTGGGAGTGTTGGGAGTGATCTTCCATTTCCATGAAAGGAGTTAGCGAGGCAGAGAGAGAGAGAGAGTAGAGAGCGAGTGTTATTGATGTTAGTGAGTGAGTAAGTGACTGTGGGAGAGAAAGGAGAAAGCGGCAGAGTGGGATGGTGTCGTCTACGTAAAAGCTCGAATTTGTGCACAATACCTATGGTCCCATCTCTCTTTCAATCTTTCCCTTCTATCCCTCTCTCTCAATCTTTCCCTACTCTCTCTCTCGCTCTCTCAATGAGTAAGCTAAGTATGTGTGAGGACGTATATATATATCCATAACATACACATGCAATTTAATAGGCTTCATGATCATATACATACACGGTTTAATTTACCGGCGGTCAAGGACGGCCGACATAGACAAGATTCTATATATATAGTTTTATTATAAGACGAGGTTATATGTATATAAATATATTTTAAGTTTTCAAACTTAAAAAATAAATAATTAAATATTTAATTTGATAATCGTCCATCTATTAACCACTGAAATTACTACCAACTTCCGTGACGTTATTCAACGATGCTCCTGGGCGAAAATAATCCTGAGTCCATCGTTACTGGCAGTCACAAAAGTGTAGGCAATGCTACAATATGGTCACAAAAGCAATTTTTGTTTCAGTGAAGTCACGCAAACGATTTTCTGGATTCACAAAGATCAAAACACCTAAAAATTGTGCCACGTAAGTAAGGACGTGCCACGTCACATGCCATGTGTCTTAGTTGTTGACACATGGCATGCATATGTGGCAAAAAAAACAAACTCATTCTCCTTTTTTTCTTCTTCACCCGCTAATCGAAACCAACTCGGTCACCCAAAATCAACCCTTATTCTCTTTACACCTCACCAGCAGCTACATCTCTATCTCTTTTTCCCTATCGACAGTCACAACTAGTACCAACCTTTCTCTCTCTTTCTCTCTCTCTCCCTCTCACTCTCCCATCGCTAATCTCCAGCAACACCTTTGTTGCCACCAGCACCATCGCCAGTCACCACCAGCAACTTTGCCATGTCTGGCACATCTATCCTTTACCATATCTCCCTCTCCACTTCATTTCCATTACCAAAGCCACAACAAGCCACAAAACCCAGCAAACCCACCTGAATTTTTCACCATTTTTTGAAAACCTACTTGAGATTTGCAACAATTTTAAAAACTTAAAACCTTCTTCCTCATCAAAACCCATAACATCCTCTTCACAACTAAGATTTGCAAACAATTTTGAAAGTGTTTTTGGTTTGTAGCACAAACAAGGAAGATGAAAATCAAAATTTGGAAAGTGTGCTTAATGAAAATTGTTTTTTGTTTGCACCATTTCGTTCTTCATATTAATTCGTTCTAGATTTTTCTTGCTAGATTTTAATTTGTTCTTGATTTTTGTTTGAATGAGAATGAGTTTGTTTGAATTGAATTTATTTTGGGTTTTCAAACTAACTTGACTAAAGTGTATGGTGGTGGTGGCAGAGTTTGTTGGGGTTAATAATACCAGTGGTCACATAAGTATCAGGTTTGCTCAGCTTTGGTCACAAAAGATTAAAATGCTACAGAAAAGTCATTGATGGCTATTTTTGCTACCAAACGGTCATCTTGCCCAAAAAAATTGACAAGGTGGACAAATTCATCCATGTAAGCGTGCCAACTAAGTTATAATGGACACGTTGCTCGATAATGTGGAAATAGATGAAGCATTTGACCTAACTGTAACCCGACCCGAAACAAAAAACCCACACCACCCAACCCTTAACCAAACCCATTAAAAACCTAAAGTAATCCTGACATATCTGCCACAACCATAAAACCTTCTACCGGGGTTGTTAGGTGACCATGAAGTTGTCAAAGAAGCTCTGACACCACACTTACAACTTGGAGGTGTAGACTCCCGATGTATATGGCTATTACAAGATACCACACTTAAAATTTCTGAGGCTATTCTATTTTATTAGCAGCGAACAAAAACAAATTCATATAGCAACCCATTCGAAAGTTCAATTTTCCAAATCATTCGACAACATCAACAAAAAAAAAACAAAAACAAATTTCTGAGGTCAATTTTCCAAATCATTCGAAGATTTCAACAAAGTCATAACCCAATCTTTCAACAAAGTCATAACCCAAGATATTTAAAAAATCTTTTTTTGTGCATTCGAACCTTTCAACAATTACAAAGTCACAAACCAACCTATTTAAGCAATTTTTATGTGCATTTGAAGCTTTTAATTAGAAAAGACGCAATACCTTTTCAATTTCCTGCAAAGAGATGACGTAAGTGGCAAAGTTGGGAATGACGAGGTTGATGGAATGACACCACTAGGCTTACTGACGGAAAGTGGCTGAGAACTATATGTAAAGGACTTAGCTGGGTTATCTTCAAGCACTTGTGGGAGAGAAAGATTAGAATTCTTCACTCCAGAAGTCGCACATTAAGGTTCCAAAAAGTGAAAAGGAGAAAAAGGGAATCATTGTCGGTGTGAAGAGTTTGGGTAAGAATAGGGTTGTTTCAGGATTGAGGAGCCAGGTTGGGTATGAATGGGTTTCGGGTTGGACAGGTTTGAGTGGGTATCACGTCGGGTCGGGGTGGGAATGGGTCTCGGGTAGGGATAGGTCTAAGTGGATATCATGTTGGGTCGGATGGGATTGGGTCTCAGGTTCGATCGAGTCTGAATGGTTGTGGCGCGCTTTCGTGGCTAAATTATATGACCACCGGTATTATTAACCTGAGTTTGTCTAGTGGCGATTGGGTGTAAAGGTAGTGGTGTTTCTGGGTTGTGGTTTTTGAGTTATTTTGACGGTGGTTGGTAGTAGTGGATAGGTGAGTTTTGGTGATGAAGGCAAATAGAGCTGGAGATGGATGGCTCTGGGTAGTGATTTTGGTGATGGAGATAGGTGGTGTTGTGGTGGTGGTGGTGAAGGAGGTGGCTTGGTGGATGGTGAGAAAGGAAAAAAGAGAGATGTTTTTTTTTCCTTTGCCATGTATGCATGCCACGTGTTGACAAGTAAGACACGTGGCATGTGACGTAGCACGTTCTTACCTATGCGGCATAATTTCTGGGTATTCTGACCTTTTTAAATCTAAACAATCGCATTTGTGATTTCATTGAAACAAAAATTACTTATGTGACCACATTGTAGCATTGCCTATACTTTTGTGACTGTCGGTAAATTAAAACCTATATATGCATATTAATTAAGAGAGATTGCTTGGCGGCTTAACAATTGTATTTTGGTTTACCTAGTTAAAACTATATACAACCAGGACGCGACCAAAACTATATTTGGTGGAATCGTCACAATAAATGAGATGATTTGATCATTTTATTTTGATATAATTTTGTAGAAAAATAAAATTTAACATAGTAATATGTACAAAAAAAATTGTGTATTATCTATATATTATTACCATATACATATAAAATATATTAAACATATAAATTTTATACTCTTTACTTCCTAGATGAATATAATAATAAGGCCTGATTTATAAAAAAAATATAGAGGGATGGGACAATGTGAGGCCACGGGTCCCGTGTGCCTCCATGTATCTCTGTCTCTATATACAACTCATATGAATGTTTGTTTGAGAAAAATTATATAAATTTTAATAAATCTTAAGATGTAAACTTGATAAATGATAGAATTTCTATACAAACAAAGGCTCTCATGATCTTTCCTTTGATTACATATAATCATAGATAAAAACTAATAAATAGGTGAAAAAAGAGCATGTGAAAATTTTAAAATTAATAAATCATAAAATGTGGTATAAATTTTAAACTTGAGTGAAATGATCATCTTTTCCGACTATCTAGCCTCTAGGGTCCGGTACCAAAAATAAAAAATAATTATTAATATTGTTTATTTTAGAATATACGTGCCGCGCCGTGCCTTCTTATTTTTTAAGAAATGTAAGGTGGGATAAAAAGTAGTGATGGCAGACGTGAAACATGCCTATAGAACGTTTTCAGCTGCCTATGATTTTATTGACACTAGATAATACTGTATACTATATAAACAAATAAAATGAATTGACTTCTGTAAAGTTCTTTAATTTTGTAATTGTTTTTGTAAGAATATACCGGAATAGAACTCTGTTTTAAATAAATTAATCGTATTTTTTGCCATATTCGTTCACAATCATCACATAATTTTAGTCTTTGGCGTATTTTAAAATTAGGGTTCTTTGTTGTGAGATCTAATTTAGTTTGATTAGTTATTGTATTGTTGAAGTATTCAGAACAATGTTTTTCCCATTTATTGACAAATATACCATTGAGATGAATGCCAATGGTGCCGCCTATTTATGAACAGTATTTTTCGCTTGTGTTTAGTAAATTATCGAAGTATTTAATAATGTGTTTTGATAAGTAAGTATTTGATAATATAATTCATTGTTGTCTTGAGCTTAGAAGATACAAAAACTTGAAATACAGAAAACCTTGTAAGATCGCTTCAATAAAAAAAACAATAGAAATATCATATATTTTCTCTTTGGGTCGTCGGTACCCTTGAGGGGTGAACAGCCCAAAAATCCCTTCTAGACTGTGTTTAGTTTTGGAGCACCACTGTCTGTAAATATTAAATATTTAATTCGTCTAATTAATCTCAACAAGATTCAGGGGGTGTTTATTTATGATATATTGTCCACAGTGATGGAGTCAAGAATTGTAAAAGGAGTCAGCGACTTTGAACTATAAATTTTTTGAAATAATTGGTAATATATTGATTGCATCCTCTAATACGTTGTAGCTTAGCCATTAAAATTGCTTGAACTAAACATGATCCGTCAAAAACCTCGTTGTCTTTTCATCTTCTTTTTTTTTTTTTCTGAAAACCATGACTAAATGGTTGACAATGAAGAAAGGACATTTGGACATATATTATCTTCGAATACGATCTCTAGCATTGGCTTGTGTAACCTCAAATTGCTAAAAATATCATCCGGATTGATATTTGCTTCAGTGTTTTTATATGATATTTGCATCAGATACTTATTATGGGTTAGATGTTTTTATATAACCTCAAACTCCTTGGTCTCTTGAAGACAAATTTATCCATTATCTACATAAATCTAACAAATTCAACATTAAAAACTTTAAATCATTCTAAATTTAAAATTAAGTGTCCCTAAATATAAATTCAAAATCAAGACTAAATCCCTATACTAAATGAAAAATTAAATAGCCCAAATCTCACAAACACTCTTGGTTATTTTCGGCTATTAGGAATATTCCTACCTCCCCCTATAATTGTCGAAATACGTGTTGTTACGAACCATATCTTTAAACAATTGTTGAGCCCATCCAATTGAAACATTGTCATTTTTGGTTCCACTGTTGACAATCGTAGTTTTGTTCTTAAAAATATATTTCAGTAGTGTGATGGAGAATGGTGCATATAAATAATTTTAACTTCGACTTTTAAATGATGGGGAATATATAATACGTCAATTGTACAAATATACTATACAATAAAAAATAAAAACATTATATTGCATATCCTTTTTTACGTATTGAATAGTGAATATGCGATTTCAGTTTTCTTGAAACAAACGGATACATTCTTAATTTTGTAATTTTTGTATAAAGTGGTCTCATTATCTTTAAAATGTTGGCAAGCGAAGCAAGAAGGAATTGAGTTGCACGAGTTGTAGTTATGGAAATATAGCTAATGAATGACTCTAGTGGTTCAACGCAAGACGAGGAATTACGGTACACAAGAGTGGTCTACTGACGACGCCAGTACAGTTTTTAGAAATTAAAAGCCTCTCCATAAAGAACGCGAGTTTCTGGTTAGTCCTTAATCAAAATAATAAATCTAAACATGGTTTGGTATCTTTTTTTTTTTCTCCACTGCCAATCTCTCGGTTGGTTTCTTTTGAGTTCAAACTTCAATACTATAATATTAAATAAAAATAAAATTAATACTGTAACCAGGGTAGAGTTGTTGCCGGTTCCGGAACGCGGTTCTGGTTTGTCAAATATAAGAACCGAACCGAACCGTGGTTTTTACGGTTTGATCCGATTTCGGTTCCGTTTTTAACTGGTTTAACCGCCGATTCGGTTCCGGTTCGGTTTCATGTTTTCTTTTTTTTTTTCAAAATTTTGTTTTTAATCCGTTATTTTATCCCGTCAATTGGTTTGTAAATTTTGTTATATTCAATAATTAATTATAATACCAATAATACATTTTATTTCAAAGATTTTTTTAATAATTTTTAAACAAATTAACTATTCTATTAGTAATTAATAATAATAATAATTTATAGAAAAATAAATTTTTGAGAGAGTGTAAAAGAGATTGAGAGATTAAAAATGGTGTAAAATTGGTAAGAATGAGGTGGGGTATTTATAGAGTTGAAAAAATAAAAAAAAATAAAAAAAGAAAATAACCGTTGAAACCGCCGGTTCTAACGGTTCAGTGAACCGCCTGTTCAAACCGCCGGTTAAACCAGCGGTTCAACGGTTTTTAAAACGAGAAACCGGAACGTAAACCGTAAACCGCCGGTTTTAATCGGCCGGTTCCAATTTCGGTTCAGTTCGGTTCTGATTTTGACCAATTTTGACCGGTCCGATTTCGGTTCAATTCGCCGATTCCAGTTTAATTTTTACAACTCTACTCTAAAAAGAGAAAACTAGATAAAGAAAAGAAAAAAAAAAAGTTAAGAATAAATAAAAGCAATAAAGTGAGCAATCAAAGGGAGTATTACAGGGAGGTAATAAAAGCAGCCGTAGTGCAGGGTTAGGAGCTGAGTCAGGAGCCTTTCCTATTAAGTGAACAACAATTGGCTGCAAGCCAACTGTTGTTCATACTTCCCAATGCATGCAAACAGTCAAATGACCATTTGCACACACACTTTTTTCTTTTTAGATTCTTTTCCAACAGTAATCTTTTTTTTCTTCATTTTTTGTCTATAAATATGGCCTCATTTTGTACTCTTCTCTCTCAATTATTTTCTCACAATTTTGATCATCTTTATTGTTCATTCTCTTAAAACTCTAATTTTGACAAAATATGAATCCAAATTTCAATCATTTATCCTCTCAAAATCCCAATTTTTATAATTATCAAAACTAATCTTATTCATTCATTCCACCAATTTTTAATTTATCCAAAATTCTAAAAATGCTCCAAATTTTTAATTTATGATTATGAGTGTTTTGTTATTAATATTTATACATTATTATAATTTCTTATTAATGAAATTATATTTTTAATGCTTAATTTTTAATTTTCAAGTTAAATAATATTTTAAATATTTATTCAATCAACCATTCAATTTTATTTTACTAAAAATTATTATATTTAAATATTCAATTAAATAATTATTTAAATAAATATTATATACTATAATTCTCAAAACAATATTTTTAATTTAAATATTAACTCACAAAATATTTATGTCAAATAAATATTTTTTATTATAATTTAGATGTTGTAAATAAATAAAGTAATGAGTGAAATGATTGTGAATCCCATATTAGATTATAATGAGAGGTTAACCATTAGAGAGAAATGGGTTGTTGAGTGAGGAGATAATATGTTGTTGATATGACAGACGCATTAATCCCAAATGGGTTAGTGCATTAGCAATGAATTAAGTGTTGGGGAAAGCGTCAGACAAGACAAGCGGAAATCCCAGGAAATCCTTTCCCAAATTGACTGAACAGGAGGAGAACAATATAGACTAGTCCAAGCAAGCACAAAAATAATCATAAACACACAAGGAACACGAAACAATTTTTAACGTGGAAAACTCTTTCAAATCGAATGATAAAATTCAAGTGACCTCTCTTCGGTCCAAAGAAAATGTTCCACTATAATTCAACAATGTTTACAGCAGCTACACAAACCAACAAGTGCTACAAGCACCAATAAACACAGCCACAACACCAATAAACAAGATTAACAAGTTAAAGGTAAAGAGAACAAACAAATGACTTGATTCTTCCAACAAAAAGGGCCTTCCTAACCTCGAAAGCCAATCCCGTCTGATCAAAATAAACTTTGAAATGTCCTTCACCTACTGATAAAAAATTAGCTCAATCGAACCACGAAAACCCTTCCAAACGAGGAGAACAATCAGACCCAACACTGCTAAAACCAAACCCAAACAACTTCTATTCTCGACCCAATAACTCACAAACCAACTGTCAAAATTCAATCTCCACTGTTCACACACAGAGATGAAGAATCCCTCCAAAAATCATGATGATCATACCATAAAAAAGCCTTCAAAAGTTGACTGGAATAGGTTGGACGAGTTGGACACTTAGTGCAGAAAATTCTCTGAAGTGTTTTCTTTTGATGGCTACACAAATGAGACTCACATTCTCTCTCTTATGGTTGTTGAAACAAAACCATAAACCCTAGTGGTTTGGGCTTTCTCCACATAGGAAAGGGCCTAATAGCCCAACAATTCTCCCACTTCCGACTATGTGGAGAAAGTTGCTAAACCAACAACCAAACGACATGCTTCAAACTTCAACTTAGGTAGTGCCTTAGTACACATATCAGAACCATTATCATCAGTATGGATCTTTTCAATTTCAAATTCTTTAAAATCCAAAGCTTCACGAATCTAATGATATTTCATATCAATATGCTTCGATCGACCATGAAAAGTAGGATTCTTACTAAGGTGAATGGCACTCTAACTATCACAAAATAACACATACCTTTTTTGAGTGAAGCCAAGCTCAGTAGTGAACTTTTTCATCCAAAGCAACTCTTTGCTAGCTTCTGTAATAGCAATAAATTTGGCCTCAATAGTGGACAATTCAACACACTTCTGTAGTCTTGACTGTCATGCCACAACTCCCCCTGCAAAAGTAATCAAATACCTGAAAGTAGATTTTTTGGAATCTACATCTCCAACACAATCAGAATTAGTATAACTAATAACAATAGGCTTTTCACTCCCAAAGCAAAGTTTTAAACTAGAAGTGTCCCGAATATATCTCAAAATCCACTTGATTGCCTCCCAATGTTTCTTTCCCGGATTAGAAAAAAATCTACTAACAGTGCCAACTGCATGACCTATATCGAGTCTAGTGAAAATCATTGCACACATCAAACTTCCAACTGCAAATGCATAAGGAACCTTTTGTATGCATTCCTTCTCTTGCTCATTAGAAGGATATTGATCAACACTCAATCTAAAAGATGTAGTAAGGGGTGTACTTACAGCTTTAGCCTTATCCATATTGAACTGCTAAACTACCTTCTTAATATATTTTTCTTGATAAATCCACAGTTCCTTGAATTTCCTATCACAGACAATTCTCATATCAAGAATATGCTTAGTTGGCCCCAAATCTTTCATTGCAAATCAATTATTCAACTCTTTCTTCAAATTGTCAATTCGAGATACATTGGACCCAACAATAAGCATGTCATCAACATAAAGCAACAGAATGAAAAAATCATTATCAGAAAACCTCTGCACAAAAACACAATGATCTGAAGTAGTCTTCTTATAACTTTGTTCAGCCATAACAAACTCAAACTTCTTATACCATTGTCTAGGTGCCTGTTTCAAGCCATACAAGCTCTTCTTCAGCTTGCACACATAATCTTCTTTACCTTTCACAACAAACCCTTCACGTTGTTCCATATAAATTTTTTCCTCTAAAATCACCATGAAGGATAGTCGTCTTCACATCCATATGCTCAATATCTAAATCAAGAGTAGCAGTCAAACCCATAATAACTCGAATAGAAGACATCTTGACCACAGGTGAAAAAAATATGTTCAAAGTCGACACCCTTTTTTTGACCGAAACCTTTGACAACCAATCTAGCTTTAAATTTCCCTCTAAGCTTTATTTTTAAAAGCCAACTATTCTTCAAAGCCTTTCTTCCTTTAGGAAGCTTCAGTAACTCATAAGTATGATTGTCAAGCAAAGATTGCATTTCATCTTTCATAGCAGTAGCCCACTCTTCCTTCTTCTCACTCTTAATAGCCTCCTAATAACATTCAAGTTCATCCCCATCTGTTAGGAGTATGTACTCATTAACTGAATACCAAGTTGAAGGCCTTCAGCCTCTGGTAGACCGCCTAAGTGCATTTTTAGGTTGCTCAACCGAAGCATCTACTTCTACAACTTCATGTTCACCCTCATCCTGAGCTTTACCCTGCACAACATCTAAATTCTCAACATCCACTGCATTAGGCTCACCTATCAGAATATGATCCAAATCAATCAAGCCATCACTAGCCTGTGACTCTGACTTCTCTGTTGGAGAATTTTCTCGGGGATGCATTGGTTGAGTTTGGAGAGCGGAAATAAGTTGAGGTAAGAGAGAAAACAACACCAAGATTTATAGTGGTTCGACCAACCATGCCTACGTCTACTACCTAAGTCTCACTTAGGATTTCAACTATCTCAAAGATTGATTATGCCTTAATCCAACAAAATCTTACACCAAGGTTGATTACGGCTCACAACTCTAAAGCCAAAAAGGTTGATTGCGGCTCACATCTCTAAAGCCTAGACAAGGTTGATTCCGGCTCATACCTTTAAAGCCTTACAATGTTGTTTT
>CAODLS011810407.1:0-11937 GCA_948243855.1 Flueggea neowawraea | reverse complement strand
CGAAATGTGTGGACCAACCATAATGATGAGGACTTGCCTCTATCAATAACAAATCATGCGCCTGATCGGGCCAACATGGCTACCGATAATCCTGGTAGCTGGGCTATATCAGACATTGGTATACCGAAGGATACATACCTTGTAGCACTCGTGTTCCCATATCAAAAACCAAATTGAACTAACATATAGTACAAAATCATAACATGCAATATAGCATTTAAAATCATAGCAAAGACATATAATACATATATATCGCTTTCAAAATCAACACTAATTGTTAAGCACATAACCACTTTTATCTCAGCCAATCCTCAGATTAGTCCATTTTCATGTTTAAATCCAACACATCAAAAAATTTAAATAGAGTGCAAGACACAGTCAATGTGTATGAAGCTGTTATTTACTCATCTAAAAATCCAAGTGAAATCATCAGTCAAGCTTGATGTGTCATAAATCTACATAATAATTTAAGCATAAAAATATAGCATTTTCGTCTTACAATTGCTTAATTGTCGATGTATTTATACATTTTTGTGATTTTGTAGGGTGATGAAGAATTCATGGAATTGGATGAAAAAGAGATGAAAAAGGCATACAAAACATGCTTTTGAAGTTGGAAGGTTGATGGAAGAAAATGCCAAAACAATCTAGTCAAAGATTGCAAAGATCGGCAACGCGCGAAGCACCATTAGAGGGCCAAAACATGGTCATCGTCATGAGGGCACCATTAAAGGGCCAAAGCATGGTCACGGCTGTGACCAGAGGCACCTCACGACCGTGACCATGGGCAGTAGCACATCATGGCCATGACCTCCTAATGTCACGGTCGTGACCACCATAATGGTCAATATTCAACAAAAATGTCAAGGCTAGTTTGGTGGACAAAATGTAGCCAATAAGTGGACAAAATAGGGTTTTGTGGGACTTCATCAATCCTATAAATACCCCCCATATGTGCTTCAAGAAAGGGAGCCAACCTTGGTACATAATTCTTTCACTTGTGTTCTTCCATTTGAAATAACACTATTGTGGGGTTGGAACCAGCCATTAAGCATATCTTTCTATCCTTGTTCTTCCACTTGGAAGAACATTGTTTTTGGGTAATGTCGTGACCCAAAATCGGGTCGTGGCAAACATATTATGCAAATCGTTTGTGGAAGCCCGACCCATCTCGCACAAGCCTTGGAGAACATAAACATCTATCCAAATTCATATTATTAATAGGTTTGTTAATCATATTAAAATAGTTTAACAAAGATAAGTTTTAGAAAATAATATTCCCGAATAATAATAAAAATAACCATGTGGGTCTTCACCAGTCGTGCCTTTAAATCTCAGCTATTCGAGCTTCAGAAAGCTTATTAGACGGGTACCATCATCAATCTCTGGTTCAACAGGTGCAACTGATGGAGCAGCTACTGCTAGTTGAACCTAGGTTGCCTGTTCAAGAGCAAAGCGCTCGAAACAATCAAGGAGTCGAGCAAAACGATCAAAAAAGACATACTGAGCCACAGGTGATGGCTGACGCTGTGGTGTCAGAGCTGTGACCTC
This sequence comes from Flueggea neowawraea, assembly GCA_948243855.1. Taxonomy (NCBI): domain Eukaryota; kingdom Viridiplantae; phylum Streptophyta; class Magnoliopsida; order Malpighiales; family Phyllanthaceae; genus Flueggea; species Flueggea neowawraea. The sequence continues at coordinate 10,386 of CAODLS011810407.1, read as the reverse complement.
TAGCACACTACGGGAACGATGCTGACCAGCTGCTGAATGATTGGCGGCCTCGGCAGACCGACGCCTAGAGGCCTTACTAGGTCTTCTATTACGTCGAAGCATAACTATAGACAACAGAAAAATGAAACTCATGCATATGTCAAACGCATTTATTGCCACAGTACCAACAAAAAATACTCATAAGAGTATACCAAAACAAATACTAAGAGATATATATGGAATCAAATTAGACCGACTTGTTAAAAAATACCTAAGCTCCACAATTGACCTAGACAATACGAAACCTAACTCTCTGATAACCCCTTTGTCACGACCCAAAATCGGGTCGTGGCAGGCGTATGAGGCAAACCGTCTATGGAAACCCTACCCATCTCGCACAAGCCTCGGAGAACAGAAACATCTATCCAAATTCGTATTATTAACTGGCTAGTTAATCATGTTAAAACCATTTAACAAAGATAAGTTTTAGAAAATAATATTCCCGAATAATAATAAACATAACCATGTTATTAGAATGAAAAATAAATAAATAAAGTTAAAAACAATTAACCAATTTATTATCATATACAAAATCCCTAACCCACTAATAAGTGTGGAGCAACTAGTATAACAGAAACTCGGTCCTGATAATAGGGCACTCAGTGAGCGTGGAAGAATCAAACGACCACTATCAAGATCACCTGAAAAGTGAAGTAAAACAAAAACAAGAAAAACAAAAGGGGTAAGATTCCCTAGTGAGCAGATAAAACAACAGAGCGACATAGGCTCCTCAAAAGGGTTTTGAAAATATTTTTGAAAACTACCACATGCACGTATATATCCAAATAATATCATACATATATATACACTCGTATATATAGGTAACTTAGTTCAAAATCCACTTTGCAATCCTTTTGCATACAGGGTAGACGTCAGACAATTACCGAAATTGATTAGATGAAGAAATTAAATAATATATTTAATTTTCTCAAATACAAAATAGTCAAAGTGTTTTCCTTTCAAATATTTTTTTCTGAAATCCACGTTCACTTTCCCAAATTTTTTTTGAGAAAAGTACTCAAATATTTTCAAAGATAAATATTCAAAATATTTCAAAGATAAATTCCAAATTTATCTTTAGAGTTAAATACCGAAGTACTTTCTGAGACAAATGCCAAAGTAATTTTTGAGTTAAATACCAAAGTATTTTCATAGCGTAGTTTCAAAACATTTCTGACGTGGACCAAAGATCATGTTCATCGAGTTAACCGAACTCGGTAATAGCCACTTAAGGCGGAGATTAGCCATTAAGGCACCATAGTATATCCACTAAAGAAAGTATAGGCCACTAAAGGCGCATGTATAGCCACTAAAACAAATGATACAACACCAATGTATCAAGACTACACTATCTCGTAGCTGGATGTCCCAAAACAAAATGTTTTTACCAAAACATTGCAAAAGCATTCATGTATTCAAAATGTTCAACATATAACATACGGGAACAAACTTATCGTTTTCAAAAAATGATATCAAACTTTCAGACAAAATATTTGTTACAAAACATTTAGTTTTCAGAAACAATACTTATTTCAAACAAATATTCACTCCAGAATATACTCTCAAAAACCAAAACGTTCATTTCAGAAATCACAATAAATACTAACATAATATTTATTTCAGAAACCAAAAATATTTTTAGAGAAAACCGAGTTTCCACAATAGAAGTTTTCACGTATACCAAATTTTAAGAATTTCCAATCCTTTAATTATTCCAAATTTCATACAAATTTCAACACAACAAAAACTTATACGAAATTTAGAGGACACAACCTACGTGTCTAAAGTGCTACCATACTCACCTGAACGCCGATCAAATAATCCAGAGCACGGTCCACTAGTGAATGACTGTTCTCCTCAGAAACCAAACAGAGCGAGAACAAACAATACATACACAAATCGGACATGGTATTGTGGTTGTACCGAAATACGTGCAAATAAAAATGCAACTCAAATGCTCTAACAAACCCAAAAAAATCTATTTCGGTCCGAAACCTAACATAATAATCCAATTATTACACCTCAGTGTAAAATTATAGTTCAGTCCCTGAACTTTAAAAAATTACCAACTAGTCCCTAAAATATCCCAACCTAATATTTTGGTCTCAAATCCCCAAAATAACATATTAGTCCTTATAGATTCTTAAATACCTAAATTAATCCTCAAACATATACAAAATTATATTCTAGTCCTTAAATGGCAAATATCCCATTTAGTCCTCAAAATGGAAAATTACCCAAATAGTCCAACTTTCGATTTAACAGATAGAAATCAAATCTAAACACCCACATTGATCATACACAACCTCAGGAACATGAATCTACAATTGGTTTCTCAAAAACAACTCCACATTTCCAAAAACAAATAGGCAAAATCTGAACCTAACCTTAGCCCAATGAAAACAACATCAAATCTTGCTATTCAAGGCTTGAATCATGTTTATATAACCTCAAAAAATCATAATATAACAACCCTAAACATCCATTTCATCAGAATCATCCAAAAATTTGAAACCCCAGAAATTCGACCTAACATGAAATTTAGAGATTAAATGCTTGAAATGGATGAATGGAAGCTATTAGAAGCATGATCTTACCTCCAGAGATGGTTAGGAATAGTTGAGAGCGATTTGAGTGATTTTTGGAACAAAAATGACAAAAACGGATGGGATTCAGGTATATAAAGAAAATGAGGTCCCACGTACATGAATCTGAAGGTCACGTACATTCGAGGACCCTCATGTACATTACCAAGCACCTCATGTACATTAACAAGGTCAAAAATTGCTACTGGAAGCATCAGACCTGACCTCACGTACGTCATTGTTCATCTCACGTACGTAAATCATCCAGAAAACCCAGCTCACGTACATTAAATGTCGAAAACATGTACCTTTGCAAAAATAGTTCCTTACGTACATAAGGCCAATTCTTACGTATGTAAGGTTGTATTGCGTGCGTTGTATTTGATATAACGTGCGTAATACACTCTTTTCTCTTGCCCTTGATTTCTCTTTGCTTCCGAACACGCGTTAGACCATTCCTGAGGTTTGACAACTTCTAACTTCATAAATAACATCCTTAAACACTTAACCAATACCTTAAACACCAAAGGGTAGGATCAAAATTGATCAAAAAATTTAGGGCTGATCGGAATGCTACAGAAAACAGGTCAGAAATGGGCAGGGTGCTACAGGTTGGAAGAAGAGATTGAGACTATTCTTGAAGATTGAGGAGTTCTCTCAAAGGCTACCTTGGAGAAACTTTCTCTCTACTTTTTTTCTCCTCTATGTTTTCAAATTATAAGTTGTTGCTATGGTTATTGTTGATATTTATTGTTGTATTTTGTTGTACAAAACCATGGTAACTTAATCATCTTGTTAGGATTTCAGGATATAGACCTTAATTGATGCTTATTGTATTTATGTAAGGATTATTGTGCTTTATTGCAATATTTGTAGTTATTGTCTTTTGTTCTTGAATGTTATAATTGTAGAAGATTTTGGATTTGATTTGATGATGTGTTATAATTGAATATCATCATGCTTGATCACTATAGTGGTGTTTCTAACAAACCTAGTTGAAGGACCAAAAGGAGAAGGCTAGATGAGGTTGACATGCATTAAACTTGTTAGGTTATGAGATGAAAAATATTCATGCCAATGAGGTTTTTGATAAAATTCCTAAGAGAACTTAATGAGTCTAGTTTAGTTAGTTGAGGCCAAAAAGACCCTTCTAATAACTGTAGACATAAACTAGATGAACTTAAAAGAGGCTTTAGATTTTTGTTGTCATTTATTTCCTTGTCTTTCATTATTGATATCACCAAAAATCAACCCTTTTACTTTTCTTGCAATTTTTTTATTGTCAAGAATCGATCACAACTAGCACTTGTCCTTGTGGGTTTGACACCTTAGGAATACTCCAAAGGTAAATTTATTACTTCATCGACAATCATGAGCTTACGATTCCAAACCCCCACTCGACGATGGCTCGTCTCGTTGGCAGGAACAAGAAGCTGAACATGTACATCAAAAAATATCAAAATGTGGTACTGTGACAATACCAAATGCATACTATGCAAATGCGGACTCTCAAGTCGCCAAAAATCCATATGTGAATGATAATCTATCACTTTGGATCCAAAATTCAAAATCTACGTAAAATTATAGTTCAATTCCCAACCAGTGTAAAATTATGTTCTAGTATCTGAGACTTAACAAATTGCAAAATATTCTTCAAAACAAACTGGGATTGCTAACTAGCTCTCCATGTACTCAAATCCCCAAATAAGTCCCCGAACTCTCAGAAATTACTTTGATTCTTATGATTTCATGATAAACCTAGATATTTCTAGGCTCCTAAAGTTCCGATTTTACAACCCTTAACACTCTTTCCACCATAAACATCCTGAATCAACCCAAATCCAAAACCCTAGTTCATCTCGTCACTTCCCAAAATGCCCAAAAATTCATTCATTCAATAATAAAATGGAAGCAAAAGAAGGGAGAGAAGAGTGTTCTTACCTTAGGGAATCGATTGGAGACAATGAGAAGCAATGGAAGATGATGAGAGATGAATCTCAGAATGTTTGGAGGAGTAAATGATGAAGAGAAATCGGGTGGGTGTATTAAATAGGCCAAGAAGAAAAAAAGCATCGTTTTGCCATGTACTTGAGTTGTCTCAGTACTTACTCGAGTAAGTCTTGCTTTAAAGAGAATTTCAGCCCCGCTCACTTGAGTAAGTCCAAACTTACTCAAGTAATTCTCGGCTCTGGACAAAAATGAAGCATGAACCCACTCGAGTGAGATTAGCCGTCACTCGAGTAAATCACGACCAAAGGTCCCCATCAACTCATTTACTCACGTTCACTCGAGTAACTCTCGACTTACTAAAGTAACTCTAAGCTTTCTCAACAATAAGACTTTATATAACACCACCAACATCCCAACAACATCTCTGAACACCAAAAATCGGATCGGAGATGAACAAAAAGCTAAAGATACCTAGTCAAAACAAGTGGGTATTACAGGTAGTGTAGGTTTTCTTGTTTGGTTCCTTAGAAAACAAGAGAGGTAGAGGCTTTCTTCTTTTGGCCTAAACAAACAAGGTGTAAAAGGTTGGTTGTGAACTTAAGAAAATAAGTAGTGTAATGATTTCCCTCCACCCAAAGTCAGGAGATTGTTAGTAGATTCAAACTCTCTAGTGAGCTAAAGGAGTGGACGTAGATCAAAGATGATCAAACCACTATAAATTCGAGCTTTGTTTCTCTAACATTTCATCTCTTTAATTTTGTTTTTGTGTGGTTGTGTTTTGGATTGAGCTGTTTTGCTTTGCAAAATATTGAAAAAGGTTTAAAGTCTTTAGCTAAAATCCAATTCACCCCTCTATTAGATTGCCATATTAGGCTTTCAAAGTTGAAATTCTCCAGGAAAATCTAGAAAAAATTGTTTGGGCAGAAAATTTTGGTGGAAATTTTTAATGGCAATTTTGTTTAGAAAAGTAGCGCCTAAATGTACTAGAATTAGAAATTATATCGAAACTTATATTGAAAGAACAATTAACGTTGGCATCTTCAATTCAAAAGGCTCCAACGATCATAAAATATTTTTCAATGGCTCCAAATCTTCTACAATAGTCATCTAAACATCTTGGCTATAAATAAGCCTTAAGAAGCTCATAGAAAACACACGTATTGATCTGCATTTGCCTGTTTCTTTCTTTAGCTAATCTTGCAATTTACTTGTCTTACACTAGTTTCTCTCTTTGAGTTTAGATTTGCAAATTTCTTTTGAGAGAGCATTATACACACATTCCTTTACATTATTGAATGTTTGTAAGGTTTCTTAACACTTGTGAAGCTAAAAATTTGTAAAGGTTTTTAAGCATCCATGAAGCTTAAAGTATATGAGAGTATTTGCCCTTGGAAATAAGTTGGTGTACTATTTTCAAAGTGACACCTGAGAAGTGGATAACCATTATAAATCTCGGGTTTGAATCTCTCTTACTCTATCCCTTACTTTACTTTGATTTCATTTATATTGTTATATCAAGTTGCTTATCTTATTATTTTTTTCGGTAAATGAAAGTTTTTATAAAATTAAATTAAATTTCAAAAAATCAATTCACTCTCTCTTGGTTTGTTATTTGGGCCAACAAATTATTTGCTTATATATTATAAATAATAGTATTATTAATATTTATTATTGTTTTTTTGAAACCATATTTATTATTGTTTAAATACTACATATTATAATATATTTCATATTGAAATGTATATTCTTAGTGCTGATACGTGTCCTAGTGTGGTATTATTACTGTCAAATGTCAGTGCATTGCATTAGTATAGTTTTTAGTATGATTAATGTCAGTGTATTACATGAGTAAGTTACTGACAATGCATTGGTTGGTAAAGTTCATTGATTTTCTTTTTTCCTGAATGAAATCTTCATTTATTGCTTCTCTTCTTGAACCCATGCATGAGCAGGTTCAGGAAGGCAAAATAAAATATCCCAATTACAATTCCCAATCTGGACAGATTTAGCATAAAAATCTGCTAGCCTATTTGAAGTTCTACTAATCCAGGAAAAATTACAAGAATCAAAAGAAAGAGACAAACATGAAATATTTTTAAGTACAGTTCTGAGATCCCATCTCCTCAATTGTTCAATAACCTGCAACTCCTGAATTACAAGCCAAGAATTAGATTCAATATAAATTCTTCTCCAGCCTCTTTCCCGAGCCAAAGAACAAGCCAACAGAATTGCTTCGCCTTCTGCAACATGGATCCCATCCATTCTTTTTCTTCTCCAAACACCATCCAAAATATCACCACTGCAATCCCTTGCAATTGCAACGAAGGCAGCCCACTCATCTTTAATAGAGGCACCACAATTAATTTTAACTACTCCTTGTTGTGGTTTGGTCAATCTTCCTCCATTTTGCAGTTGTTGGGCACTATTCACCATATGTCTATGATCATCTTCATCTCAAAACACCAGAGAAATGTCCCTCTCATATCTAATGGCCGCTTGAATAACTTGATGAGGGTCCAGGCTGATGCCATTGAAAAGATAATTGTTCCTACATTTCCAATTTTGCCAGCAGTAGATCACACACTTTTCTAATAATAAACCCCTAACTTCATGATCCCATCTTCTCATCTGCTCCCACCAATCCTCAATGTCCCTAATCCCTTCAACCTCACAACATACAGCTAGGCCACTCCCTAGCCATACAGGCCTAGTATACAAACATTTTAGAAAAATATGCAAACCATCCTCAACCTTATGCTCACGTAATTCACAACACTTAGAGCTTACCAAACCCCGTTTATGTAAATTTTCTCGTGTTGGTAAGGCATTCAAAAGAGCTCTCCAAATAAAGTGTTTTAACTTAGAGGGTAATTGCAAATTCCATACCTGTTTCCAACATTCCCTAGAACCATTCCGAAGTTGTGACCTATTATGTCCTCTCCTCTGCATTTCCGTGAAATCCTTCAAAACACAACAGCAAGACTTCACTATGAAATTCCCTCTCAATTCGTAATGTCAGACCAAAAATTCCCTGACGGCCAATGAGGGCCTGATTTTGCAGATTTCCACCTTCTCTCCCTCAGTAAACAGAATTGACAACTTGTCTAGATCCCACTCTGGTCTTCCTTCTTTAAGCAGGTCGGAGACTAAGTAACATGAATTTGTTGAGTCTCTTGGCGAGAACACCTTGAAGCCAGGCGAAGGGGGGACCCATGGGGAATCCCAAATAAGTACTGAAGTACCATCAGCTATATTCCATCTCAGGCCCTTTTGCAAAGCCTCCCTCCCCCAAATTAAAATCCTCCAAATCCAATAAGGTTTTCCTCCTACTCCGCTTGCTAAGAAGTTGCCATTTTTGAAAATAGAGACCACATAACAAACGCACCCACAAGGGCTCAGGTCCTTAACCATTGTCCATGATAATTTAGCTAACATCGCCTGATTAAACAACTGCAAATCTCTCAAACCTAGCCCCAATCAGCCTTCGCCTGTGTAAGTTTAAACCAGCCTAACCAATGGACTTTCCTTGTATTGAGATCATTGCCCCACCAAAAATTCCGTATAGTTTCCTCTATTTTTTGTAACCGTCTCTATTGGCAACTTAAAGACCGACATAGTATAAGCAGGTAGAGCCTGCAAGACTGCTTTGATGAGAGTTTCCTTTCTAGCAAAGGATATTAATTTCTCCTTCCACTATCCGCCAAAAAATTTAGAGCTTCCCTTCTTGATTTGCCCCATAAAGTTGAAAATCCAAGGTACATCTCTCCCCCTTTTGACTCTTTACATTGCATGATCTGCATTTCCATTTTTTTAAGCTCCGGGATAACATTGGGACTGAAAACCATCAGAGATTTATCAAAGTTAATCCACAATGCAGAGGCTGGCGTAAATCTGTCCAACAGTTATGTAATTCCACAATATTAGCCTTGGAGAAAATGATTGTGTCATCTGTAAACTGGAGGTGTGTAATTGTGGGACATCTCTTATTGATTGGCATTCCTTTGATCCAACCGTGTTGCACCCAAGCCTCCACAAACCTAGAAAAAGCTTCACTAACAAATAAAAAGAGATAAGGAGATAAATGGTCTTCTTGCCTCAGTCCTCGAGAAGGAATGAATGGCAGCAAAGGATTCCCATTTAACAACAGAGAATATTTAACAGATTTGACACGCTCTTTTAACCACCCACACCACCTAGAATTGAAACCCATCCACTCCAGGACAGAAAACAAAAATTTCCACTTAACATTGTCATAGGCTTTGTACATATCCAGTTTCATAGCTACATTACCCACCCCAGCCTTCTTCTTTCTTTTCATATGAAAAAGGCACTCATGAGCTATAACTATATTGTCCTGGATAGATCTTCCGGGAACAAAGGCACTCTGTTGGGGTAAATCAATCTACTCAAAAAGGGTTTGAGATGCATAACCAGGATTTTAGAAATAATCGTATACAACACATTACAGAACGATATGGGTCTAAAATCTTTAACAGATTTACAATTGGGTACCTTTGGAATCAAGGTGATATGCGTGATATTTGTTGAACCAAGTTTGGCTAACAAAATTCTTGTAAGTTTTGATGATTTTAACAAAACAATTGAAATGGTTAAGCAACACACTTTGCACGTCATCTAAGCACGTTGTACAAAGATCAACGTAAGTTCTACATGGTGCTACGCCTATTGATCATGTTGTGCGTTATACCACAGTCACAACACGTTCTTGTAGAGTCAATAATCACACCAGAAGGGGGTTGAATAGTGTGATAATAGAAGCTTTGAATTTTCTTCGAAAATATGTGCGATAAAAGAAACAACATCAAGAACTTATAGTGGTTCGGCCAACTGGATGTCTACATCCACTACCTAAGTATCATCACTTAGGATTTTCACTATCAATCTTCTCAAAGATTACAACTTCACTTTCTGGCTAAGTGAGAACTCTTACAAGGTTCTTGATTCCGGTTCAAGAACAAAGACCAATCTAAGGATCTACCCTTGATCCCACTCACAATCACTCTTAATGATGTTTTTACAAACACTCACTAACATAGTATAAGCTAGTGATACAAGCAAATGAAGAATGAAATAGAAGAACAAATACACTTGTATCAATAAGTGACAAATTCAATGCTTTGATGCTTGGTAGTTGTAACAATTCAATGCCCAAATGTTTTGTTGGTTGTTTCTGGCCTCCCAAGCATGTATTTATATTTCTCTCTTAATTTCAGACTGTTGTGGGGTTATGTTAGCCGTTGTGGTATTAAATGAGGCGCATTTAATATACTGTCAGAGTCTTCTCATGTACGTGACGCAAATATTATGTACGTTACCTCACTAGATGTTCATCACACGTACGTGATAAGTACATTCACGTAAGTTGATCATAGCTGATCCCCAGTTCACGTACATGAATAACGACTGACGTACGTGACTTCTATGTCTGAACCATCCAGTAGCTTCTGTTTTCAATCCGAGCATCTTGCGTACTTGAAACTTAATCTCACGTACTTTAGATCAAGCATCCTAGATCCCATAGAGCTGTTTTGTGACAACAATGGGGCCATCACATAGGCTAAGGAGCCCAGGTCACACCAGCGATCCAAACACATACTCAGAAGATTCCATCTCATTCGAGAGATCGTCGATAGAGGAGATCTAAAGCTCAGCAAGGTTGTGGGTGAAGACAATGTGGCGGACCCTTTGACCAAGCAGTTACCTAGAGATAGACATGACTCTCATGTAAGGTCTTTTGGTCTTAGGATTATGTCTGATTGGGACTAGTGCTAGTGGGAGATTGTTAGTGTAA